>KE372699.1:0-12379 GCA_000418225.1 Zizania latifolia | reverse complement strand
GAGGGAGAAGGGGATGAGAGGGAACTGTGCAAATTTAAAGGGAGGGGTGAAATTTTTGGCGTCGGATTCAAAAAATTTGGCGTCGAATGTAAAAAATTTGGAATTTTAGCACCTGCTGCGAAAAAAAGGTTTGCCGAGTGCCAAATTTGAGACACTCGGCGAAAAAAAATTTCATTTTCAAAATTTTCTCAAATTTGTTTTTTCCTTTTTTTTCTTGACAAATTTTATGAAATATTTTCAAATTTAGTGTGTAATGCCTAAAAATAGATTCAATTATATGAATATAATTTTTGCGGACAATTTATTTCATTATTTTATGCACTTGCAGTTCAAATTTGACATGTTTCAATTTAAATCCTAGAAATAGAATTAACGAATTAAAAATAGCTAACTGACCTAGAAAAATGCCAAATTTTTTCATGTGATAAGGAACGCTGTATTTTGATTGTAGAAAAAGTTTTAAGTTCAACCGAAGATTTAACCGTCGATTTACTTTCAAACCCAATCCATTGCTTCTTTAAATGCTAATTCGTTCTCACACAATCTTTAGTTTTTGAACATCGTACGTGATAATTTTCTCCAAATGTTTTTAAATTTTTATCATTATATCTACGTATAATATTATAACACCATGACAGGTCTCGTGTTTTTTAGACTTTATTTGATTTTTTTAGAATTAAAAAATCATTAACCTCCATGTTACCGATCGAGTCTCGTAACCTAGATTTTTCAAAATTTCTTTACATTTAGTAGGTAAAGCCTACAAATGGACTCAAAAGCATGAATATACTTTTTCTAAAAATTTTGGTTTATTATTTTATATACTTACAGTTCAAATTTGACATATTTCAATATAAATCCTAGAAACACACTTAATGAATTAAAAATAGTAAACTGACCCAGAAAAATACCAAATTTTTACATGAGATTAGTTATGTTGTATTTTGATTGTAAAAAAGTTTCAAGTTCAAACAAAGGTCTAACCATCGATTTACTTTCAAACCTAACACATTCCTTCTCTAAACCCTAATTCCTTCTGGGAGAATCTCCGGTTTCTTAACATCCTACGTGATAATTTTCTTGAAATATTTTTAAATTTTTATCACAGCATCTACGTATCATATCATAACACCATGATAAGTCTCGTGTTTTTCAGACTTCATTTGATTTTTTAGAATTAAAAAACCATTAAGCTCCACGTTACCGATTGAGTGTTGCAATCTAGATTTTTTAAAATTTCTTTCAATTTAGTGGATAAGAACTAAAAATGGACTCAAAAACATGAATATGATTTTTCTATAAATTTTGGTTCATTATTTCAGGCACTTGCAGTTTAAATTTCACCTATTTCAATTTAAATCTAGAAACACGATTAATGAATTAAAAATAGCAAACGGACCTAGAAAAATACAAAAAATTTACATGAAATAAGATATGTTATATTTTGAGTGTAGAAAAATTTTCAAACTAAAATAAAGTTATAAATATCACATAAACTCAAAATATTTTTTTACAAAAAATGATGAATATCCTGGGTTTGCCGAGTGTGCTGAGTGTAAACACTCGGCGAGCCTGAAAAAAAAATTCCCACCCAAACACGTCGTCGCAACGTCCGTTAGTATCGATTTTTTTTCTATTTTTTGTCGAGTATCATAGGGTTTGCCTAGTGCATTCCCTGTAAACACTCAGCAAATAGCCCCTTTCGCCGAGTGTTTTTTCAAAAACACTCGGCAAACCCATTTTTTGTCGAGTGCCCGACATAATACACTCGGTAAAGATTGTGGTATTCGGTGAAGATGGACTTTCCCTAGTGATAATTTATCTGCATTAATTTTCTCATAGAAATACGCATGCTAGTCTTTTATGTGCATGGAACAAAACAAACCGAGTACACTGCACATGGGAACACCTAATGGATCCAACTGTATATCCATGCATTATCGATCCATTCATTTCTCTATGTACTAATTAATCACTTTCACACCGGACGCCAAGTTTTCTAATCAGACAACCCCCAAGACGAACCCTACACCATAAGAAACTTAATGAAACGGGATTCAGTTAGCTGTTCGTGTAGCGGTAGTTGAGAATTGGAGGGAGACGGCCATGCATGTGATGTGAGCTAGGTTGCAGGTGATGAGCAGCCTTGGCTCCGGAGCTGCACATGGCGCATGCGTACCCATACTGCACGCAGCATCGCGCGCGTTGAAACGGTGGGTCCGCACATCTCTACTCTCTAGGCAGGTGAATGAACCGCGTACGTCCCCGAGAGAGGAAGAACGAAATTGTGGGCGTTTCGCGGGTTTCGGGCTTCTTGTCTGCTGCTCTCGGCATTGTGAGATATATTACTCTGTCCTTTGAATTGTTTGGAGAATAATTTTTTTAGTGTCTTGTGGTGCTGGTAGCCTGGTACATAGAGTTAATAATGGTGCTAACTGCTAAGCCAGTACTGGATTTTGTTGTTTACAGTACTGCGTGGTTAGCTGGGTTCATGCACCGTGCTGTGCACACTGCACAGCATCGGATGCGAGTTCGAGTTTCTCAGGTTTCTTTTTTTCCCTCTCAGGGCATCTGGTTCTCCACCGTGTATGGATGCTGAGTGAGGAACCAATGTCACCAGCACACCGTAGTGGAGAACGGAGGTTCTAACTTCACCGTGCTCACAAGGACAGAGCATGTGGTTCGTGAATTTTTTTGAGTAAAATACAGTAGTGGCATCATAATTTATAAGTAGTTGTAATTTAATCACTTATCTTGTAAATTGCTGTCTCTACAATTTATTTTGTTTTGTTTTGGGTGTAATTTTTTTTCCAACACACACACATATATTGTCAGGATATGACCCTCGGGTACCCCGTATTGGGCTTATCAGTTCGGACCGAGAGTAGGTCAAGCTCAGCATAGGAGTCCGGTATGGCATGGAGGGGTGTTCGGTTCCAAAAAGGAAGGTTGAATCCTTATCGAGTAACTGAATCCCGGATATAGTATGAGAAGATATGTTTGTATCAGAAACCTTATAATTAGAGAATTAGCACCCGAATTCAGTAGGCAATCATAGATATCTAAGAGACCGACTTGGGATAGAGTCCTAGGTTGTTGGGCTCGTCTCTTGAGTATATAAAGGAGGCGAGGCATCCCCCAAGAGACATCAAATCGAATCACATCTTATTCTTCTTGCTTTCGATGTCTTAAGCCTTCATAGCTTAATCGCATTACATTGTAAGCTTAGACACTATATTATACACTAAAACATTAGACATAGGGCTATTATTCTCCGGAAGGCCTGAACTAGTATAAATCTTAGCTCTTGTTAATAGAGTTGATCATCGGGTTTGAAGGCACTACGCTTCCCTTACACATCTAATCACCACCTCGGGTATCCCTTAGGTGGACTGCTCGGTGATTCACCGATAGTTGGCGTGCTAGGTAGGAGATCGCGGTGACTTTCACCGAGATCCGATGGCATCACCACACCGTCTCGCTCAGCTAAGTACTCTTATACCCTTACCCTTAAGTGAATAAAGCAGAACTTTATTTTTGCGCACTCCGCATCATACGCTTTATCGCTGGCCCGCTAGGCTTGACCCCTCTTGAGTTGGTATAAAATGTCGTACGTCTAGCTCACCGGTTGTGCCCCTATGAAGCAGCTCTGGGTTTGGCGCTAACAACTATGTGGGTGAAAAAGAGCTGGTGTTAGTGCCCCTCTCGACACGTGGCCACTTGCTAAGATCCTCGGGGGCTCGAGTCATTAGCTTTAACTTTGCCAAAGCACTAAAGGGCCCAAAAACTCGTGACGCCTGATGTTGGGTTGGCGCATAAGTGGCATCAGTTCCTCGCGCCTAAGACTATATGGCTATACCAGGGGCTCGGGTCCCAACCTCAGCTGTGCAAAGGAGTTAACAAAATCCAAAGCTCTAAAGCTCTCGAGAACTCGTGCTGTCTGATGTCGGTAGGCCTATACGTGGTATGAGATCCCTGAGCTGAGTACTATACGGCTTAGCCCAGGTTTCTCAGGATGATAGCGACTTTGGTATATGAAAATTTGCAAGACATTAAAGATCTTCATCCCTAGATAAACAAAGTTTCATCACAAAAATTTACATCAACTTACTACTTCTAATTTATGTAGAGGCCAATCACGCTCAGGGGATGCCATCAGCTGCTTGGTTTCTTCGACAGGCGGCAAGAGCTCGAGGACCTTGACCATGGACATGGCAAGACCCTCCAACTCCTGCCGATAGCCAAAGGCGTCTTTGGAAGACACCCCATCAGGAAGCCCAGTAGCCATCTGCCCAAGATCCGCCTCGGGGGAATGCACCCGAACATACGCAAGGGCACGCTCGATCCCATTCCACGACTCTAAAAGCAATTGATGGAGCTCATAACGCTTGAGTTCCTCGGGAGCTCGGGGACTCATGCGCCTGAGGCCTTACGCGCTCGGGGGCTCAGGGCTCGAGAGTTAAGCGCTTGGGGCCTGGCGCTTGGAGACTCGAGGTCATTTGCGCCCGAGGCCTTACACACTCAAAGGCCCATGTGCTCGAGGGATCATGTGCTTGGGGGCTCACGCGCCCGAAGTCTTGCGCGCTCGGGGCTTGTGGCTCGAGGATCATGTGCTCAGAGGCCGAGCCTCAGGGGCTTGAGGCCGATCGTGCTCGAGGCCACGACGGCCTAAGGGCATCGACGACCGTCTCCTTCAAGCAAGACTTCGCCCGAGCACGAGCAACCCTCGAGGACAAGACGTACAGACAACCATCATCAATGCCCAAAGAACTTCAAAAGATTAACAAAGACCAGAGATCTAGAAGACTTTCGTCGTAGATTATTTTTGACCCTCGAGCTAAATGTTTCATTTACCTCGAGGCTCGGGGACTACACCGTGTGGGTGCACACACAAAGAAGGAGATCAAAGCTCTCTTTAGAATTTTCAGGCTTCAACAGAAGTACAAAGACTCAGATTAAAGGATGAGCTCCTCCTAGCTTATTCAGTCGAAGATTTTCAACCAAGCTAAGAAGAGCTCGGGAGATGCTATTGGATATGTGACCCCCGGGTACCCCACATTGGACTTATTAGTCCAGACCAAGAGCAGACCAAGCCCAGCATAGGAGTCCAGTATGGCCCATGGAGGGGGTTCGGTTTCGATAAGGAAGGTTGAATCCTTGGCAGGTAACTGAATCCTAGATATGGTATGAGAAGATATGTTTGTACCAGAATCCTTGTAATTAGGTAATTAGCACCCGAGTTTGGTAGGAAATCATAGATATCCAAGAGACCGACTCGGGATAGAGTCTTGAGTTATTGGACTCGCCTCTTGAGTATATAAAGGAGGCGAGGCATCCCAGGGGATATCCAATCGAATCATATCTTATTCTTCTTACTTTCAACGTTTTAAGACTTCATAGCTTAATCGTATTGCATTGTAAGCTTAGACACCATATTATACACCAAAACACTAGACGTAGGGCTATTATCCTCCAGGAGGCCTGAACCAGTATAAACCTTGGCTCTTGTTACTTGAGTCGACCATCGGGTTCAAAGACGCAGCACTTCCCTTATACATCTTATTACCACCTCGGGTACCCCCTTGGATGGACTGCTCAGTAATTCACCGACATATATATATATATGGGTTGTTTGTCACCAATTAAGACATGCATTATTCTGACGCCTTTAATTTCATATTCATGATCATCGGTGGTGGATCCATACAAAAATTTAAGGGGCTGAGTGAACTACATATGGATTTGAATGAATATTGTACATAAAATCATAATCATAGCTAAAATCTTCAATGTACGAAGATTAAAAAAACATTGTACTGAACAAATCTATAACAATAAGTCTATGCTATCCCATTATTCTTTACGAGAATTGTTGAGTAATCTGCACAACAATATTTTAAATAAGAAATTATCAATATAACAATAATATAAAATTTGATGGTTTATGAAAAATAAAATACAATGAGTATACTCTTAAATTATTTGATTCAGGCAATAATATTTGGCGATATTTCATGTCTTCAAAGCATCTTACAATTTTTTTCATTCTCAATCCTTCAAAATATCTCCTCATCATGGCAAATCAAGTCATTGAGCCACTCATTCTTATTTTATTGCAAATACTTTGCTCCCAAACTTTTCAGGTTTTTTGACTAAAAAACATAGCAATACAACCAAAATGTTGTATCTTTCGAAACACTATACTTCAATAAATCATATTTTTCAAACCAACTTTGTTGGAAGGATCTACAATCACATTGTTGACATTTGCATGGAAACATATAATTCATTGATTGAGTGGACCATTTACAATATGTTTCTACTTAGTCTCAGATTTTAAAAGGATACTTATTAATCGGTTCATTATTTGAAGTATTGTCCATATTGGCATTGCTTGAACTTAAATAGTAAGTGACCAACATTTTTTCATATTGAAAACCTAGTTCCAATAAAAGACGGAGAAGTGTGTATTAAAAAGATTAATTAAAACCAAAAGGGAAATCATATATGATGCTTCAAAGTACCCCAACTATATAAATCAGTGATACACCTAATTTAATCTATACATTAATACATCATATATATTATCTTTTTTAAGAATGCAAACTGAAATCTGCCAACAGTGTCGGGGATATAACCCCCGGTTACCCTGCGATGGGCTTATTAGTCCGCACCGAGAGTAGGCCAAGCCTAACATTGTAGTCCGGTACAGCCCACGAAGAGGGGTTCGATTCCGATAAGGAATATGAGGGCCTTATCTAAAAGCCAAACACCATAATTCGGTATAAGAAGATATACTTGTACCAGGATCCTTGTAATTAGGAAATAGATCCGAGTTTGGTATGTAATCTTGGATATTTAGGAACCGACTCGGGATAGAGTCCTGGGATTGTTGAGCTTGCCCCTTGATTATATAAAGGGGGCGAGGCACCCCTAGAGGTAGGCTTTCATTGTTTTACGCCTTAGGCTTTCATCGCTTATTGCATTGTAAAGCTTAGCAATCATCAATCCACCAAAATACAGAACGTAGAGCTATTATCCTTTGGGAGGCCTGAACCTATATAAATCTTGGCTCTGTTTCCTTAGAGTCAACCATAGGACTCAAGAGCACTGCGCTTTCCTACCAATATATTCACCACCTCGAGTACCCCCGTAGGTGGACTGATTGTCAATACACCGATAGTTGGCGCGCCAGGTAGGGGGTCACTGTTTCTCTCTCGAGAGTTCCATGACATCTCCTCGTTGTCTCTCTACCAAGCCCGAGACTACATTCGTCCTCAGCGATGTCACATACATCGCTGATTTTACCGAGAAGTTGGTCCCCTTCAACTCGACCTCGACTACGTCAATGGCAAGATCTCCGCTTCAGGCTCTGGACCCCTTCACCACCTGAAAAGCGGATAGGATCATGGAGTGCTTGGCCCACCATGTTATGGAGATGGTGACCGATCAGATCGCCAATCACATGGCTGACCACGTCCTCCAGCATATCACTAGGCACTCAACGGGGGAACAAGCGAGTGCGCGTCGCTTGAGCTCTCCCCTCCTCTCGCCTCAGCAGCAATTCCTCAAACATGTCAGAGGGCGTCTAGCTGAACGATTGACTCGACTGTGGGTCGAGGTAATCAATGAAAGCCCCATGATGCCCGAGGTGAGCTTCAGTCGGTACATGGGATCTACAAGACACCAAGGCAGAGGTTCCCATGGTAGGCAGTCGACTCGACCCTGGGTGGAGGGCTACCTGATCATCTTCAGACGCGATGATGTCTCTCAAGACCCTATCGCCAACATCACCTCTGTCCACAAGACTCTCACCGGGATGCCACAAACCCCAGAGCTGCAAAAGGCATGTGTAATTCTTCAAGTAGCCGCCCAGCAGTTGAAGCAGTCAGGAGAAGCAAACCAAGGGACCTCCTCGGGGCTCACCCAGAAGCAAGAGCTCAAAAGCAAGTGTAATTATTCAAGTAGCCACAAACCCCGGAGCTGCAAAAGGCATGTGTAATTCTTCAAGTAGCCGCCCACCAGTTGAAGCAATTGAAGCAGTCAGGAGAAGCAGACCAAGGCATGTGTAATTCTTCAAGTAGGGCTCAGAAGCAAGTCTGGTAGGAAAAATCCAACCAGACAAGGGGCTTCCGTGACGTGAGAGAGGTCATCCATCAGATCCGGGGAAGCAAGAGCGCCAACGCTTAGACCCGGACCTAGAAGAGACTCCCAGTTGACCGGAGCAAGCACTCGACAGGGACAGCAAGCACTCGACAGGGACACCAAGCTTCGTCGACTGTCCCAGTTTTCTTTTTCTGTTCAGCTATATATGTACTCTTGTACCTTAGTCCTCAAGTAAATAAAGTTGAATGCCATTTATTAATATTCTTCTTCACCGGCTTGCAAGGCCCGACCCCTCAGGACTCGAGGCAAAGTGTCATACACCTTAGCCTACCGGTCGTGTCCCTATGATCAGCTCTGGGTGTGGCGCTAGCGACCATGTGGGTGACAAAGAGTTGGCGTTAGCGCCCCTCTCGGTACACAACCAACTACTAAGATCCTCGGGGGCTCGAGTTCTTAGCTCTAAAATTTGGCCTACTGTTTGAGAAAGTCCAGAGCACTCGTGATGCCTGATGCCCAGTACACATGTATGTGGCATTAGATCCCTGAGCCGAGGACTATATGGCTACACCGGGGCTCAGCGCCTGATCACAGTATGACGAAAAACTTAACTAAAAACCAGCGTTCAAAGTGTCTTGAGTACTCGTGATGCTTGACGCCTGATATGTGTGTACGTGGCATTAGATCCCTGCGTTGAGGAATATATGGCTATATTGAAAAACTTGGGACACAGACAACTTTGGGCTTGAAATAACTCCTAGTTAACAAAAAGAAGTCTTGATATATTCCGAGTCAAGATATATTCTTTACAGCAAAGACTTAGTCATTTTTTACATACTAATCTTCTACTTCTACTTCTATTTTATAGCTGCCTAACTATCCTTGGGGGCTAGGGGCTATGGCAGGACTTCATCGGTCGAGAATAGCTACACGTCCCTGGCCAGGGCAGTGGTAGGCCCCTCCACTCCTTGACGAAGCACAAGGGCATCTGCCGCCGTCATCCCCTCTGGGTACCCTCCCCCGACCAAGTCCAGGTCAAGGTCTAGGTAATGTGCCCGGGTGGCCGCTAGAGCGTGTTCAACACTACTCTAGGCCACCTCCGCCACATAGACCTACAGCTAGGTCTCCAAGACTTTGAGCCTCATCGAGTACTCCTCATCGGAAGCACTCAGTCCCATCGGGTCATCTACCATCATCCGGTAGACCATATCGACCATGGCACAGGCTCAACTGGCCTCCTCCCACAACGCCGACACCCGATCCTCAAGCTCTTTAAAACGAGCTTTGGCCGGGGGTCAGAATCCTGCAGAATTAGAAGAAGAAGCAATCTCAAAGACCAAGACAAAAAGATACGAAGGACAAAGATCAAGGCAGGTAGGGGCACTTACCGCCATAATCAGCGGCAACCTTCTGAGTGGCCTCCTTAGCCACCTCGAAGGTGCTCCACGGCACCTTCTTGGTGGCCTAGGTGGCTTGCTCTGATCCCCTCACCGCCTCCATAGTGGCCTCGATGGCATCAGCCCAGCACAAAGCTTCCTCGGCCATCTGACCAGTGGCAATGGTGGCCACTGCAGACGAGTTTGCCGTGGCCTTTCGCCTCGACACCCTCTCGGGTGAGGGCCACAACCTCGCCTCGAGGTCGGCATGCTCCTTCTTGAGCTGCTCAACCCTCGCCTCTAGGGCAGCCGCTTAGCCTGCCACAAAGTTGAGGTCTCCCTCATGTGCAACTAATGGGCATGGCGAAGTCCCTCTGACCTCTCCGCTGACCATGCTAGAACTCATTGTAGACCAAGAAGGAGGACTTAGCAGTAAAAAGTAGAAAGGGAAAGAAGCAAGAGTCCATGGCAGGAGACTTACCGTAACCCACTCGTCCAACTGGGTGGCCATGGCCCTGAGGCCAGTGTCCTCCGAGGCCTCCATTGCCTTGACTTCGATGAGGCGGGCAAAGATGCCCTCCATGCTCTGGGGCACAACGGCCCCGTTGGGTCAGGTAGCTAAGCCATAGCCTGAAGGGTGGCCAAAACCACCGATGCCTTGACCCTGACCACCACCGCCTCGGACTCCGACGCATCCTTTGCCACCACCGCGTAGCCTACCATTGCCACCGCCACCTTGACGACCTTCACCACATCTACTGCAGCTTCATCTGCTGCAACATCTCTACTGATTGCCTTGTTTTTAATATCTGACACTTGCTACTCCTTGTTGTAGAGAAGGGAAGCATTGGAGAAGTAGCCGGTAATCATGGTGAGCGCAGAGAAGATGAAGGAGGAGAAGAGAAGAGGTTCGCTAGAGATGACGTGAAGTTGTTCATGAATAGCCACGGGCTCACCGACATCAAGAAACAATCAAATCCTACATACAAAATCTCTTAAACGCATTCTCTTTAGAAAAGCTTTTATGACTTTTTTCCTTCCTCGTCTCATCTTTCTTTAATTTGTTGATGTATTGTAAAAAAAGATTGTAAATGCATGTATGTGTATGTATTGATGTATACAGAGATAAATAAGATACTCAAATTGATCTTGTGGTTGGGTGCATGTGAAGTGGTGGTGACATGAATTTATTGCATGATATCTATGTGTACATGTTAGTAGTTAATTTTAAAATCGACTGACTAATTGATGCAGCCGAGCTGCTTGGGCCATTGACACTTTCAGTGCTGGTTCTATTACAAACCGACACTAAAAGTGTCTATCAGTAAAACCACCACTGATAGTCGTGTACTATCAGTTTCGACTAATCATTGGCGGTACAAAATCCGCCACTGATGATGATTTTGACCAGACATTGATGATGGTTTCTGCAGTGGTGGTTATTTTTGATGTAATGATGTTTCCATTTTCTACAGCTAGTTGCAACTTCAGGTGGCGATAACAGTCTTGACTTCCTGACTGCTTATGATGACGACGATGCTATCAGAACATTTACGGGCACTGCTTCCCTAGGCGGTCTTCATTCGGGCCTACTCCCTCACCTGGTGATGTTCACGCACCAAGCTGTGCTGCCTGCCTCCCTCTGGTAGGTGGGCTGCCTGGTCATGATGGGTGGCACACTCCTCCAACGGCTAGGCTGCATGCCCCTCCGGTTAGGCCGCCTGTGCCCCTGGCTAGGCCGCCTGCCTCTCCAGTAGCTGGGCTGCCTAGCTCGGCTAGGCCATGTGCCCTAGCAGTCGGGGCTTCTGGCCCCTCTCCAGCAGTTGGGCGGCCGAACCCCATAGCCAGGCCACCACATGCTACCCCAGGACCGCATCACATGGTGACCCAAGCACACGCCCGCAGCATCGATCCGGTCATCAGGCTTAATCTCTTCACCACAACGCCTACTATAGCAATTACTCCATCACCTGTTCCCCACTCATACCGCACTACATTATAGGACTAGCATTGGTTGCAAGCAATGCAAGAAGAATATGATGCCTTGGTCCACAACGACACATGGACATTGGTTCCTCGTCCCCCTAATGCTAATGTGGTTTCTAGTAAATGGGTTTTTTGGCACAAATTTGCTGCAGATGGTTCCTTGGCTAGGCATAAAGCATGTTGGATAGTGTGTGGCTATTCTCAGCAACCTGACATCAACTACGATGAGACCATCAGCTCGGTTGTCAAGCCGGCTAGCATCCTAATCGTCCTCAGCTTGGTCATCTCCTGCTCCTAGCCCATTCACCAGCTAGATGTGAAGAACGCCTTTCTTCATGGAACTCTTGCTGAAACGGTCTACTGCCAACAACCTTCTGGCTTCGTTGACCCCAGCCAACTTGATCATGTGTGTCTTCTCTAGAAGTCTTTCTATGGCCTCAAGCAGGCACCGCGTACGTGGTACCAACGCTTTGCCACCCATGCATGTTCCCTCGGCTTCACATCGACTGTCTCTGACAGCTTCTTGTTCATCTACCGGTATGGGTCTAGTATGGCGTACCTCCTACTCCATGTTGACGACATCATCCTCATGGCTTCATTGACTCGGCTTCTCTAGCACCTTTCTGCTTGACTTCACGCTGAGTTTGCCATGACAGATTTAGGGGATCTCCACTACTTCCTTGGAGTGTCTTTCCAGTGCACTCCTGATGGCCTTTTCATGTCACAGCGGCAGTACTCCATCGAGCTCCTTCAGCGCACCGAGATGATCAACTATCACTCTACTTCCACTCTAATTGACACAAAGGCCAAGCTATCAACCACCGCTGGTGATCCACTTCATGACATTGTGGCCTCCGAGTACCGCAGCCTTGACAGAGCTCTGTAGTACTTCACCTTAACATGGCCTAACATTG
>KE372698.1:435651-460646 GCA_000418225.1 Zizania latifolia | reverse complement strand
TGCTGAGGATAGCATTAAAAAGAATTCGAGTCATGTGATGATGGTTCAGAAGGATAGCAAGAAGAGAAAACGCAAGGAAAAGGCTAAAGCTTCAGATGTGATCTCGAGCTCTAAGTCTAAACCAGCTGGAAAGTCCAAGACTGGCCCTGCTACTTCTGACACCTGCCACCACTGCCATAAGACTGGTCATTGGCAGAGGAATTGCAAGTTGTACTTGGAAGAACTCAAGAAAAAAAGGAAAGTGTGACTTCTACTTCAGGTATAAATGTTATTGAAATTAATCTTGCTACTCGTCCAAGTGATTTATGGGTATTTAATACCGGATCAATGATTCATACTTGCAAATCCTTGCAGGGACTGAATAGGACAAGAAAGTGTGCAAGAGACGAATTGGATGTCCGCGTCGGCAATAGGGCAAAAGTTCCTGCGTTGGCCGTCGGCTTTTATTCTTTGTCGCTACTCTCAGGATTAGTTTTGGAATTAAATAATTGTTATTTTATTCCCGCCTTGGGTAGAAACATTATCTCTTCGTCATGCTTAGAGGAAGACGGTTTTGAATTCATAATAAAGAACAAGTGTTATTTGATATTTTTGGATGGTATGCTCTATGGTGTTTGTCTATTATTGAATGGCTTATATATTCTGAATCTTGAGGATGCACATGTTTATAACATTAATATGAAAAGGCATCGGCTTAATGATTTGAATCCTATCTATGTTTGGCATTGTCGTTTAGGTCATATAAATGAGAAGCACATGTAGAAGCTTCATAAAGATAGGCTTTTAGAGTCATTTGATTTCGAATCGCTTGACACATGTGAGTCTTGTTTACTTAGCAAAATGACTAAGACACCTTTCACTGGTCAAAGTGAGAGGGCAAATAAATTGTTGGCCATTGTACATACTGATGTATGTGGACCAATGAGTTCTATGGCTAGAGGTGGTTTTCAATACTTCATTACTTTTACCGATGACTTTAGTAGATTTGGTTACATCTACTTAATGAGGCATAAGTCAGAATCCTTTAAAAAGTTCAAGGAATTCCAGAATGAGGTACAAAATCATACAGGCAAGACAATTAAATTTATGCGATCAAATCGTGGAGGTGAATATTTGAGCCATGAGTTTAATGATCATCTCAAGCAGTGTAGAATTGTTAGATAGCTGACTCCACCAAGCACGCCTCAATGGAATAGGGTGTCCGAGCGGAGGAACCAAACTTTATTAGACACGGTCCGATCAATGATGTGTCAATCTGATCTTCCATTGTCCTTTTGGTGATTCGCTCCAGAAACTGCTGCTTTCACATTAAATAGAGTTCCATCTAAATCCGTAGAGAGGACATCATATGAGATATGAACTAGGAAACGTCCCGGGTTATCTTTTCTAAAGATATGGGGTTGTGAGGCCTATGTAAAACGTTTGACGTCTGATAAGCTCACTCCCAAATCTGATAAATGCTTTTTTGTGGGGTATCCTAGGGAAACCAAAGGATATTACTTCTATAACCAGGAAGAGTGCAAAGTGTTTGTCTCCCAGAATGGTGTCTTTCTTGAGAAAGAGTTTCTCTCGAAAGGGGTTAATAGGAGCACGGTGCGACTCGAAGAGGTTCGGGAACCACTCGAAAGTGTTTCAGCTCCTATTGAACCGCAACTTGATATGCAAGATGTTGCAGAACCTGTTGTTGAGACATTAGCCCCACGTCGGTCGGAGAGGTTGAGTCGTGCGCCCGAGCGGTTTGCATCTTTAACCACTAGGCAGCGCGATGTATTATTATTGGACAATGATGAATCTAAGACTTATTCGAAAGCAGCAATGGGACCAGACTCTGAGAAATGGCTTAGAGCCATAAGATCCGAGTTAGAATCCATGCGAGAGAATCAAGTTTAGAACTTGGTCGATCCACCTGATGGTGTAAAAACTATTGAGTGTAAATAGATTTTTAAGAAAAAGATAGACATTGATGAAAATATTCACATCTATAAGGCACGATTGGTAGCGAAAGGTTTCAGACAGATTCAAGGTGTTGATTATGATGAAACGTTTTCGCCCATCACAATGCAAAAGTCTATCCGGATCATCCTAGCAATTGCCGCATATTATGACTATGAGATATGACAAATTGATGTTAAAAAGGCTTTCCTTAATGGAAACCTAACTGAGGATGTGTACATGACATAGCCTGAAGGTCTTGATGATCCAAAGAATGCTGGGAAAATTTGTAAGATGCAAAGGTCCATTTATGGGCTAAAGCAAGCTTCTCGGAGTTGGACTCTTTGTTTTGATGAAGTGATCAAAGGGTTTGGTTTTATCAAAAATGAAAAAGAGCCTTATATTTACAAAAAGGCTAGTGGGAGCGCACTTGTATTTCTGGTCTTATATGTAGATGACATATTATTGATCGGAAATGATATTCTAATGTTTGATGCTGTTAAATCTTCGTTGCGAAAAAATTTCTCAATGAAAGATCTTAGAGAGGCAACATACATTTTGGGCATAAAGATCTATAGAGATAGATCGAGAAGGCTAATTGGATTAAGCCAAAGCATGTACATTGACATGGTATTGAAATGGTTCAATATGCAGAATTCCAAGAAAGGTTTTCTACCAATGTCACATGGTATTACGCTCAGCAAGAGTCAGTGTCCTTCGACACCTGATGAGCTAGAGAAGATGAGTGCGATCCCATATGCCTCCGCAATAGGGTCCATCATGTATGCCATGCTTTGTACACGCCTAGATATTTCTTATGCTCTAAGTGTTACGAGCCGATACCAATCAACCCGGATGAAAGTCACTGGGCGATAGTAAATAGTATCCTTAAGTACTTAAGAAGAACTGAGGATATGTTTCTCGTCTATGGAGGTGAGGAGGAGCTCGTTGTAAATGGTTACACCGTTGCTAGCTTCCAAACCGACAAGGATGATTCGCGATCATAGTCTGGATTTGTGTTTTGCCTCAACGGAGACGCAGTGAGTTGGAAAAGTTTCAAGCAAGAAACGGTTGTAGATTCAACAATGGAGGCTGAGTATATTGCAGCTTCTGAAGCTGCAAAGGAAGCTGTTTGGATCAGAAAGTTTGTTTCTGAGCTAGGATTTATCTCTAGTGCGTCTAGTCCAGTGGACCTCTATTGTGATAATAGTGGTGCCATTGTGCAAACCAAGGAGTCTAGGTCGCACCAGAAGTCTAAGCACATAATGCGGTGCTATCACCTCATCCGAGAGATCATAAATAATGGTCATGTAAAGATATGCAAGGTGCACACGGATTTGAATATTGTCGATCCGTTGACAAAACCTCTCTCGCAGCCCAGGCATGAGGCGCACTTGAGCTCTATGGGTATTAGATACTTATATGATAGAGTCTAGTGTTTGTGAGAGAAGAAGTCTTGTCTATGCTCATGTATTATGGATAATTGATTATCTTGTTCCTTGAATAATTATCATTTACATTGATCAGCAAGTATGTGACTTGTTTGTAAAACTCTTTGTTTTATAATTATGTTATTCTAAACGATCCCTAATCTCATATTGTTATGTGGAACAATGATGATTTATAGATTAGCACATCTGTCTGATTGATGATCATATTTCACGGATCATAGACACGGAGATCTCAAATCAGTGAACTAGACTCATGTTAGTGAACATGGAGTTGGATAGACCCACTTTGAGATACTGCTAGGATTGTTATTTTTAATGTGCCATCAGTTGTCATCTCAAATGGTGTACCTGCAGAATCCTTAGACCTGATATCGTCATTGATTCTAGAATATGTAGTAGCACGCTTAGGGGCTTTCAAACGCTATTCCGTAACTGGGTAGTTATAAAGGTTGCTTTCGGATGTGTTATGAAACATGTCGTGGGATGTGAGCGGTCAAGATGGAATTTACCCCTCCTAAATAACGGGAGAGACGTTCTGGGCCCCTCGAGATAGTTGGACTGGAAATGTGCATGGCCATGCCACTATAACTAAAGAGTTAATCATGATTAATCCACTACTTGATCGAGTGAAGTGTCGAGCTATCACAAGGGTAGCATGAATCTCGCCTTGAGCTTGACTGATGTCGTGTGGTAAAGGGATTAGTGCGTGAGTTTATCAAAGGTTCAGAAAATATGATTTTGATTTTGTATGCTTTCGGGGGTCAATATGTGCTGCTAGGTACCGCTATTGATTTGTGATCCGAAAAGGGTTTTCGAGTTGCGGCCGTTTGCATATGAACCTATCGGGTCACACGCTTAAGGGAATTGGATTCGAAGCTTGAAAGAATTGACTCTTGTGCAAGTGGGAGAATGATGGAAATATGCCCAAGAGAATTCTAGGAGAACCGGAAGTTCTGGCTTGAGGCCGAAAGTTCCGGGTTCTGGAGCATCCGGAAGTTCCGGTTAGACCGGAAGTTCCGGGCCAGACCCAGTTTCGGTTTCTGGAGGAACCAGAAGTTCTGATTGGACCGAAAGTTTCGGGCCTGCCTGAAAGTGTATTCTGGACGAACCGAAAGTTCCAGGTGTGACCCGGAAGTTCTAGGTCAAAATAAATTCGATATAGAATATTATTTTCGGAAGTTCCGGTTGGACCGGGAGTTCCAGGTCCGAAAGTTCCGGTTGGACCAGAAGTTCCGGACTGAAATAAATTCGTACAGAAGGTTATTTTTGGAAGTTTCGGGCCTGGACCAGAACTTTCGGGCCAGACGAACATATTAGATCTATTGGGCTTTAATACTGATTAAAGGCCTGTGGGAGGGCACTATATAAGGAGAGGAGGGGCTAGGACGAAAAGGCTGCTGTTGATTGTTGCTTTGACCTAACCCTAGCCGCCACCTCTCCTAGCTATACCGGTTGTGGTTGTCTCTCCCCTAACCTCTCACACGGTACTAGTATACCGACTTGAGGTGATCTCATCCCTATACGTGTGGATACCATGGAGGCACCGCTGCTACTGCGGTGCTGATCTTCCCGTGGAGATCGCCGAACTACGTCATCTTCATCGCCGATGAACGGATGGAGCTGAGCGGAGCCGATCGAGGATGCACTTCATCAACTCTACTTCCGCTGTCCTAGAGCGTCTCGTTGCTAGAGGTAACGATCTATGATCCCATTGCACGCATGGTTTCTTCGCGAACGGGGTAAAATTTTTGAATTTATTGCTAGCATAGCTTCCCCATAATCCAACACTTCTCTCGCTGGCTTCCAAGATACGAACAGGCTTTTCCACATACGTCAAATCTTCTTGAAGTTCTATCTGCTCAACATCCGCGACTTCAGGGGCGACACGTAGACACTTCTTCAACTGGGAGACATGGAACACATTGCAGATATCCGCTATGGATGGGGATAACTCCAACTCATAGGTGACTTCTCTCTTTTGACTTGTTATCCGGAATGGTCCCACAAAACGTGGTGCCAACTTTCCTTTGGTCTGAAAACAACAAACACCACGAAAAGGGGTGACTCTGAGGTAGACAAAATCTCCCTCTTCAAAATTGAGATCTTGACGATGATTGTCGGCATGACTCTTCTGCCTTGACTGATCAACCTTCAAATGATCTTGAATGATTTTTACCTTCCTTTCAGCTTCTCTTATGATATCCATGCCAAAGACTTGATTCTCACCTATCTGATCCCAAAACAACGATGTTCTACACTTCCTTCCATACAAGGCTTCAAACGGGGACATCTGAAGGCTAGCTTGATAATATTATTATAAGAAAACTCAGCATAGGGCAGGTTCTTATCCCACGATTCTTCGAAATCTAGAGCACATGCTCTCAACACATCCTCTAGAATCTGGTTTACTCTTTCTGTCTAACCATCGGTTTGGGGGTGATAAGCTGTACTGAAATTTAGACGAGTACCCAATTTTTCTTGTAGCTTTTGCCAAAACTTAGAAGTAAACTGAGTTCCTCTATCTGACACTATCCTTTTAGGAACTCCATGCAAACAGACGATTCTAGTCATGTGTAGCTCTGACAACTGACTACTGCGATAGATTATCTTGACTGACAAAAAGTGAGCCACTTTTGTTAACTGATCAACAATAACCCAAATTGAATCATACCCAGAGGTTGTTCTTGACAATCCGATTATAAAGTCCATTCTGATTTCTTCCCACTTCTATTCAGGCACTCTCAAAGGTTGGAGTAATCCTGCAGGTCTCTAATGTTCTACTTTTACTCTCTGGCACACATCACATATTATCACATACTCTGCTATCTCACGGCGCATACTTGGCCACCAAAACTTTTTTCGAAGATCTTGATACATGTTAGTAATTTCGGGATGAATAGAGTACTAGGTCTCATGAGCTTCATGGAGTATCAGATCCTTTAACTCTTTATTAGGTACACAAATATGACTTCCATGCCATAGGGTACCTTGCTCATCTTTAATGAACTCATAAGCTTTTCCTTCCTTCACGCTTTCCTTCACTTCTAGAATATATGGATTATTCACTTGAGCTTCACGGATTTGATCTAGCAGTAAAGGCTAGGCTTCTAAGGCTACTAAAAATACACTTGGAACGACATTCAAACTCAACTTTTTAAATTCTTGTAGAAACTCTAAAGATACTTCCTCAACTGAAATAGCATTCCCATAGGTCTTGTGACTAAGGGCATCTGCTACTACATTAGCTTTACCAGGATGATACTGAATACTGATATCATAATCCTTAACTAACTCGAGCCATGTTCTCTGCCAAAGATTCAAATCTAGTTGGGTGAACATATACTTCAAACTCTTATAGTCTATGAAGCCTTCTGTACGTTTCCCAATGAGATAGTGACGCCAAATCTTTATAACATGGACCACTATGGCCATTTCTAAATCATGGGTTAGATAATTCAACTCATAAGGTCTTAATTGCTGAGAAACACAGGCAACTACCTTTTCTCCTTACATCAACACACATCCTAAATCTTGACGAGATGCATCACAATATACTTAAAAATCTCCTTTAGGATCTGGTAGAATTAGCACTGAGGCTGATACCAATCTCTTTTTCAATTCTATGAAACTCTCTTCATACTCAGGTGTCCAAATAAATTTCTCATCCTTCTGTAGCAACTTGGTCATAGGCTTGGCTATCTTGGAGAAATTTTTAATGAACTAATGGTAATAACCCACAAGTCCAAGAAAACTCCTTATCTCAGTAGTGTTCTGGGGTTGCACCTAATTAGTAACGGCTTCAACTATACTTGGAAGAAGAGATAATGTGACCCAAAAACTTCACTTTTCTCAACCAAAACTCACACTTACTTAACTTAGCATGCAACTGATATTCTCTCAACTTCTGTAGTGCTAGGTGTAAATGCGCTGCATGATCTTCCTCTATCTTAGAATAAATAAGAATATCATCAATGAACACCACCACAAACTTATCCAAATATTCCATAAACACACTGTTCATCAGGCTCATGAACAAAGCAGGGGCATTGGTCAACCCAAATGATATCATAAGATACTCAAACAATCCATACCAGGTTGTAAAAGCTATGTTGGGGATATCTTCCTCTCTAATTCTCAACTGATGGTAACCTGACCGATGATCTATCTTAGAGAAAACTAAGGCTCCTTGCAACTAATCAAACAAATCATCAATGCGGGGGAGAGGATACTTATTCTTGATTGTGACTTCATTTAAAGTCCTATAATACACACAAATTCTCTTGGACTTGTCATTCTTCTCCACAAAGACAACTAGAGCTCCCCAAGGCGAAGTACTTGGACGAATGTATCCTTTCTCTAATAATTCTTCCACTTGCTTCTTTACTTCAGCTAACTCATTTGGGGCCATCCGATACGGTCTCTTATGAATTAGGGCTGTAGCGGGAGCTAGATCAATTCTGAACTCAATATCTCTGTTGGGTGGCATACCAGGCAACTCTTCTAGAAAGAGATCGGGATACTCTTGCACTACATGTATTTCTTCAATCTTGATCTCATTTAACATGATCTTCAAACCAGACGGGTTTGGGTTGTGGAAAGTGATGGTCTAGCTAAAGTGATTGGTTACAGTGACTTCTTTAGTCACACACTTAATTTCGCCCTCATGCTTCACTAACCAATCCATTCCCAAAATGATATCTAGGTATTTGGATTCTATTAACATGAGGTTGGCTAGAAAAGGGATATCAAGGATCTCAATGGTTACTAGATGACTAAAAAGAAAGGTAGGCATCTAGTGACCAGGGGTATAGATCACTAACGAATAGGGGAGGGGTTCTACATCCAATCCATATTTTTCCACAAAACTTTTTAATGTGAATTAATGAGTTGCACTGTAATCAAAAAGTACTGTTGCAAGTATTGAGTTAATAGGGAACGTCACCAATACTACATCAGGGGTAGCTCGAGCTTCTTCTGCTATCACATGGTTTACTCTTGCTTTGACTTGTTCGATAGGAGCTTGGGCTAGGGCTGTTCGGGCGCTTGGGCTCTAGGCACTTATCAGAATAATGACTAGGCTTGTAGCAATTGTAACACACAATTGGCTTTCCACTCTTGTTCTTCAAAGGAACTTGATTAGCATCAGTGACTGGGGCAGTGCGTGGTGCATTGGGGTGATACGCTTAAGGTGCATTACTAGTGTTTCCACTCACACTAGCAGCATAAAACTGACGAGAACAATTGACCTAAGAATTGGGCCCTCCAGACTGTTGTTGTTGTGGCACCATCATAAAACAAGGCTTCTAATTGTTGGATTGCTAGTTCTGCACCATGTGATGCTTCTTGGACTCCATCCTGTTGTGCTGATCCTCTTGACGAATTGACTTATCAACCAACTTCTGAAAATCAACATAATCTCCATAAATCATATGAATGGCTAGTTCATCATTCAGACCTCCAAGGAACTTCTCCTGATGTTCAGTGTGTGACTTCACATCTTCAGGGGTGTAACAGGCCGAGTGATTAAACTCGTGCAGATATTTAGTGATAGAACAATTCTCTTACTTGATGGCATAAAATTCCCGCATGTTCAGAGCCACTAGTTCATCAGAAACATGGGCCTTCCTAAAACCAGCTAAAAAATCTGCCTAAGTAATCTCGGTTCCATCAATTCTATTCTCTTTAAAGTGACTCAACTATTCTCCTACTAGACCTTAAAGTTGGTGGGAAGTTGTGAGATCATGTGTATGATCATTGATTTATGATGAACAAATTGGTTTTGATGTTGATATGTGTTGAACAAATTAGTTTTGATTGGTTTGAGTGATCGGACACTGGTTGAGTTGTCAAGCACTTTTCTTGGGCACTTAGCACTTAGCCCTTGAGGAAATTCAGCCCTTGAGAGAATTTTAGCAATCGAGAAATTCAGCCCTCGAGAAGAATTTCAGCACCCAAGAAATTTCAGCACTCGGGATTTTGAATCACTCGGATTTTTGATGTTTGAGTTGAATCATATGCTTATATTATTTATTCCATAAAAACACAATGTTTATGATTGATTGGAATGTTTGAGTTAGGTTAGAAAGAATCGATTGGACTGATTGAATCAAGTTAGAAAGAACTTATGCTCGAAAAAGGGTTTCTTAGTTTGTTCATGTGCAGGCATTGCTTGAGGACGAGTCATGGTCGATGACGGGATTGGAGCTAGGCTCTGGGAGGAGTTGAGGCTTAGAACGGTCAAGGATGTTATACAGAACGCTTGAGCTAGAGGATGTGGTACATGAAGATGGTTTCCATATGGCGTACGTGGGGATATGTGCGAATCTAGAAAGGATGTGAGGTTTCTATATGGCATACGTGGGATGTGTGCAGATATAGAAAAAGAGGAAAATTCGGAAGGAGTTAGGGTTTGTTGGATTCGTAAGAAATATGGATTCCTAGTTAGATTAGAATTCCATAAGTTGTTAATTTTGTGGCTCATGGTGGCAGCCATGATGAGATTATAAATAGACTAGAGGGGAGGAAAACAGGGCATCCAAGGATATACGAGGATCAAGAGAAAAATTTGGGTTTAGCCTTTTACTCTCCATCTACGCTTTGTACGTGATTTGGTGAGGGGTGCTTTGGATTGCACCTTGTAAACACTCTTATGCAATAAAGATTCATCTTTAAGCATCAAGGAGTGTGGTATCACGTTATTTCTTCTTAATGTTCATCGGCTTGCATCGTTTTGGTTTATTTTGTGATTTCACTTTTACTTGTGATTAAATTCAAATTGATTCATCTAAAACCTTGCTAGGACATTGAGAAAGAGATCTGCAAAATTTTGTTGGTTAATTCCTCGTATTTTATGAGTAATTAAGGTTTTAATTTTTAGTACGGATCTGCTCTATTTTTACACTACTGCAAATCTTGGGGATCATAACTTTTGATTGGTAAGGATTTGAGTGAACTCTCCCGGAAAAGTTTCGTATTGAAGTCTAGTTTATTGTGTTAAAATTCTAGATCAATCCGAGTTACAGTTTTCTGCCCTCAGGAAGCTTTCGGGAGTGCTCTCGGGAAATTTGCTGAGTCCTTGAGAAAGCTCTCAGGAAATTCGAGAACTCCTCAGGAAATTTTCTGAGTCCTCAAGAATTTTAGTCTAGTTGGGAATTTTGCTAATTGGTTAAGAATTAGCTTTCTGATTTTGTTTTTGGCGTTATTTTTAGGGTACTACAACCATTCACTCCCCTCTGGTTGTCGTGGTTAGTGCATTTCGATCCTACAAAAGCCAAAGAAACCTTCTCTTGATCAGTGCGCTGCAGTACTTTTAGCTTCTTCTCAATAGTGAACAGTCATTCACTAGCCTCCACCTAGTTGGTAGTGCTAGAGAAAACAAGCGACCTCACATGAAGAAACTCTGACAACTTGTTCTAGACTGGGACAGGTGTAGGTGGGGGTTGAGCAAGCAGGGCACGCTGCTGAGCATTCATCTAATTCATCAACATAGCCATGAGCTGGTTCTGGTTAGCAAGCACTTATGCCAAGGTAGGGTTCTTTAGCATCAGAGGCAGGAGATGAGGCTAATGCTACGACTAAGGTTGTCCGTTGTTCGATCCACCAGCTTCTTCCATACCTTCCTGAGAGTTGACACGACGAGTCTTAACCATCTTGCTGAAGAGAACAAACGAAAGAATGGATAGGCAGAATTTAGAAAGAGAAAAGGGATAAGAGAAAAACATCTTGTACTGATCTGAAATTTGTTATGATTTTTATTAGACTCCAGAAGAAAACTCCTAAGTACAGATGTATCACAGGGGGCCGATACAAACCACACACTACAAATAAGCAAAGCTAACAAGCATTTAGCCTAATCAAAACAAAAGCCTAACACAACGTACTAAAGGTACATAAGGACTCTAAGGGCTAGGTTCCTCTGTAGCTGGATCGAAAGAAAACTCTAGCTCTTCTAGATCTTCCTCTTCCATGACTCCGTCTTCATCATCTTCACCTTCATCACTCTCGATGATGATGATCTCCTCTTCACGCACCATCTTGATCACCTGTACTTTGGGCGGCATTTGAACTCACTTTCTTGCGGTACGACGGATCCTAGCACCTCTAGTGGTGATTCTCCCTTCAGTGCAGCAACTTCCTTGCGCAGCATGTCCACTTGACTCTGTAACTAACATATGGTCTGCCAGTTCCTATTCTCCTATTTATGTGCTTCGATGAGTGTATCCTTGTGACAATCGTCCATTGCCTTCAGCATATTCATCACTCTAACCATTGTAGCACTATCTTCTTCACCATTAGGTGGGTACTCTGCATAATTATCTCGATGAGCCTTCTTCGGGTGATACCTGTACTCCGACCATAACAACTTGGCTGCATAGCACTCTTAAAGTTCTCCAATGGCAGCCTAAGCAGCTTCTTGATAAGCATGGTCAAAATTTCTCCCTTCTGCTTCAACTATCATTGATGGGATAGTCTCTCTCTCACTCATGATGGAGACAACCACTTATACCATTCTAGGGGTAATTGATCTATTTTGGGCATAGGAAGGAACCACCTGATATCCACAGAAAAACGCCATATGCCTTAACTCCTTGACAAAACCCTTCATCCTGAAGCACCTCCTGTTGGATTATGGGGAGGCTACGCCAGCATTAAATTTAAAATTTTTACCCCGTTCGTCTAAGAACCATGCATGTAATGAGATCATAAATCATTACCTCTAGCCATGAGACGCGCTAAGGCAGTGGAAGTAGAGTTGATGAAACGCGTTCTCAATCGGCTCCGCTCAGTTCTATCCGTTCGTCGGCGATGAAGACGACGTAGTCCGGCGATCTCCACGGGAAGATCAGTACCACAGTAGCAGCGGTGCCTCTATGGTATCCACACATACAGAAACAGGATCACTTCACGCCGGTATGCTAGTACCATAAAAGAAGTTAGAGGAGAGACGACCACAGCGGGTGCAACAGGAGAAGGTGGCGGCTAGGGTTAAGGTGATGCAGCAACTTCATCCTAGCACCTTCTCTCCCTATATAGTGCCCTCTCATGAGCCTTTAATCAATATTAAAGCCTAACAGATCTAATTTGTTCGTCTGGCCCAGAAGTTCTGGTCCAAGCCCGGAACATCAAAAAATAACCATCTGTACGAATTTATTTCTGCCCGGAACTTCTGAAAATAACATTCTGTATGAAATTTATTTCGATCCGGAAGTTCTGGTTCCACCCGGAACTTTTGGTTCGTCCAGAATACATCTCTTAGGTAGGCCTAGAACTTCCAGTCCAACCAGAACTTGCAGTTCCTCCAGAAACCGAAACTGGGGCTGGTCCAGAACTTTCGGTTAAACCGGAACTTCCGGTTACACCAGAGCCCGAAACTTCCAACCTCAGGCGAGAACTTTTGGTTCCCCTAGAATTCTCTTGGGCATTTTTCATCTCACTTGCACAAGAGTCAATTCTTGCAAGCTTTAAATCCCATCCCCTTAAGCGTGTGACCCGATAGGTTCATATGCAAACGGCCGCTACCCGAAAACCTTTTCTAGATCGCTGGTCAATAGCAGTACCTAGCAGCACATACTAGCCCCCGAATGCATACAAAGATCATATCAACTAAACCTTGATACACTCACACACCAATCTCTTTACCACACGACATCAGTGAAGCTCAAGGCGAGATTTGTGCCACCCTTGTGATAGCTCGACATTTCACTCGATCAAATAGTGAATTAATTATGATTAACTATTTAATCATAGTGGCATGACCATGCACTTTCCAATCCAACTATCTCGGTGGGCCTAGAGACGTCTCTCCCGTTATTTAGGAGGGATAAATTCCATCTTGATCGCTCACATCGCAAGTCATGTTTCATAACATACGTGAAAGCAACTTTTATAACTAGCCAGTTATGGAAAAGCGTTTGGAAGCCCCTAAGTGTGTTACTACACATTCTGAAATCAATGACGATCTCAGGTCAAAGGATTCTGTAGGTACACCATTTAAGATGACAACTGATGGCACATCATGAATAATAATCCCAGCAGTATCTTAAGGTGGGTCTATCCAACACCATGTTCTCTAACATATGTTCACATCACTAATTTGATATCCCATATCTATGATCTATGAAATATGATCATCAATCAGTCAAATGTGCTAATCTATAAATCATCACTGTCTCACATGATGATATGAGATTAGGAATCATTTAGAATAACATCATTATAAAACAAATAGTTTATAAATAAGTCATATACTTGCTGATCAATGTAAAAGATAATTATTCAAGGAACATGATAACCAATTATCCAAAATACATCAGCATAGACAAGACTCCTCTCACATACACTAGACTCTATCACACAAGTATCTAAGACCCATAGAGCTCAAGTGCACCTCATGCTTAGGCTGTGAGAGAGGTTTCATCAACGGATCAGCAATGTTCGAATCCATGTGCACCTTGCATATCTTTACATCACCTTTATCTATAATCTCTCGGATGAGGTGATAGCGCCATAGTATGTGCTTGGACTTCTAGTGTGACCTAGGCTCCTTGTCTTGCGCAATGGCACCACTATTATCACAATAGAGATCCACTGGACTAGACGCACTAGGGACAACACCCAGCTCAGAAACAAGTTTTCTGATCTAAACAGCCTCTTTTGCAGCTTCAGAAGCTGTTATGTACTCAGCCTCCGTTGTTGAATCTATAACCATTTCTTGCTTAGAACTCTTCCAACTCAGTACGCCTTCATTAAGGCAGAAAACAAATCCAGAGTGCGATCTCGAATCATCCTTGTCGGTTGGAAGCTAGCATCGGTGTAACCATTTACAACGAGCTCCTCCGTACCTCCATAGACTAGGAACATATCCTTAGTTCTTGTCAAGTACTTGAGGATACTCTTTACTATCGCCCAGTGACATTCACCCGGGTTTGATTGGTATCTGCTCGTAACACTTAAAGCATAGGAGACATCTAGGCGTGTACAAAGCATGGCATACATGATGGACCCGATCGCCGAAGCATACGGGATCACACTCATCTTCTCTATCTCATCAGGTGTCGAAGGACACTGACTCTTGCTAAGAGTAATAGCATGTGACATTGGCAAGAAACCTTTCTTGGAATCTTGCATATTGAACCGTTTCAATACCTTACTAATGTACGTGCTTTGGCTTAATCTAATTAGCCTCCTCGATCTATCTTTATAGATCTTTATGCCCAATATGTATGCTGCCTCTTCAAGATCTTTCATTGAGAAACTTTTTTGCAACGAATATTTAACAGCATCGAGCATTAGAATATCATTTCCGATCAATAATATGTCATCTATATATAAGGCTAGAAATACAAGTGCGCTCCCACTAGCCTTTTTGTAAACACAAGGCTCTTCTTCATTCTTGATGAAACAAAACCCTTTGATCACTTCATCAAAACGAATATTCCAACTGTGAGAAGCTTGCTTCAGCCCATAAATGGACTTTTGAAGCTTACAAATTTTCCCAGCGTTTTTTGTATCAACAAAACCTTTAGGTTGTGTCATATACACATCCTCACTTAGGTTTCCATTAAGGAAAGCCATTTTGACATCCATTTGCCATATCTCACAGTCATAATTTGCAGCAATTGCTAGGATGATCCGGATAGACTTTAGCATTGCAACGGGCGAAAATGTTTCATCATAATCAACACCTTGAATTTGCCTGAAACCTTTTGTCACCAATCGTGCCTTATAGATGTGAACATTTCCATCAACGCCTATCTTTTTCTTAAAACTCCATTTACACTCGATAGTTTTAACACCATCAGATGGATTGACCAAGTTCCAAACTTAATTTTCTTGCATGGATTCTAACTCGGATCTTATGGCTCCAAGCCATTTCTCAGAGTCTGATCCCATCACTGCTTCCGAGTAGATCTTAGGTTCATCATTATCCAACAATAATATGTCATGCTGCCCCGTTGTTAGAAACACAAATCGCTCGGGTGCACGACTAACCCTTTCCGACCGACGTGGGGCTGGTGTCTCGACAACAGGTTCTACAACATCTTGCATATCGAGTTATGGTTCAATGGGAGCTGAAACACTTTCGAGTGATTTCCGAACTTCTTCGAGTTGCACCGTGCTCCCACTAACTTCTTTCGAGAGAAACTCTTTCTCAAGAAAGACACCATTCCGGGCGACAAACACTTTGCCTTCTTCCCGGTTATAGAAGTAATATCCTTTGGTTTCCCTAGGATACCCCACAAAGAAGCATTTATCAGATTTGGGAGTGAGCTTATCTGACGTCAAATATTTTACATAGGCCTCACAACCCCATATCTTTAGAAAAGATAACCCGAGATATTTTCCAGTCTATATCTCATATGGCGTCCTCTCCATAGATTTAGATGGAACCCTGTTCAATGTGAAAGCAGCAGTTTTTAGAGCGTATCCCTAGAAGGGCAATGGAAGATCAGATTGACTCATCATTGATCAGACCATGTCTAATAAAGTTCGGTTACTCCGCTCGGACACCCCATTCTATTGAGGCATGCCTAGTGGAGTTAGCTGTGGAATAATTCCACACTGCTTTAGATGATCAATAAACTCATGGCTCAAATATTCATCTCCATGAGCTGATCGTAGAAATTTAATTATCTTGCCTATATGATTTTGTACTCCATTCTGGAACTCCTTGAACTTTTTAAAGGATTCTGACTTATGCCTCATTAAGTAGATGTAAACAAATCTACTAAAGTCGTTGTTAAAAGTGATAAAGTACTAAAAACCACCTCTGGCTGTAGAACTCATTGGTCCACATACATCTATATGTACAAGGACCAACAATTTATTTGCCCTCTCACTTTGACCAGTGAAAGACGACTTAGTCATTTTGTCAAGTAAACAAGACTCGCATGTATCAAATGATTCGAAATTAATTGACTCCAGAAACCCATCTTTATGGAGCTTCTGCATACGCTTCTCATTTATATGACATAAATGACAATGCCAAACATAAGTAGGATTTAAATCATTAAGCCGAGGCTTCTTTGTATTAATGTTATAAACATGGGTATCCTCAAGATTCAGAATATATAATCCATTCATCAATGGACAAGTACCATAGAGCATACCATTCAAAAATATCAAACAACACTTGTTTATTATTATAAATTCATAACCGTCTTCCTCTAAATATGATGAAGAGATAATGTTTCTGCCCAAGGCATGAATGAAATAATAATTATTCAATTCTAAAACTAATCTTGAGGGTAGCGATAAAGAATAAATACCGACGGCCAACACAGCAACTTTTGCACCATTGCCGACGAGGACATCCAATTCGCCTCTTGCACACTTTCTTGTCCTATTCAGTCCCTACAACGATTTGCATGTATGAATCATTGATCTGGTATCAAATACCCATGAATCACTTGGACGAGTAGCAAGATTAATTTCAATAATATTTATACCTAAAGTAGAAGTCACACTTCCCTTCTTTTTCTTGAGTTCTTTCAAGTACAGCTTACAATTCCTCCACCAATGACCAGTCTTATGGCAGTGATAGCAGGTGTCAGAAGTAGCAGGGCCAGTCTTGGACTTTTCAGCTGGTTTAGACTTAGAACTCGAGATCACATCTGAAGCTTTAGCCTTTCTCTTGCGTTTTCTCTTCATGCTGTCCTTCTGAACCATCATCACATGACTAGAATTATTTTTAATGCTATCCTCAGCAATCTTTAGCATCCCATACAATTTAGTCATGCTTTTCTCCATGCTGTTTATATGAAAATTCAAAATAAATGGATCGAAGCTCACAGGGAGCGACTTGTGATCACATTCATACCTAAATCTTGGTCAAGGGAAAAACCAAGTTTTTTTAGACTCTCAATATAACCAATCATCTTGATTACATGAGGACTGACTGGGCTGCCTTTCGCCAACCTGCACGCAAACAAAGGCTTTGAGATGTTGTATCTCTTAGTCCGTGCTTGGTTCTTAAACATGCCTTTGAGTCCCACGATCATATCGTAGGCATCCCTGTCCTCATATTGCTTCTGAAGTTTAGAGGACATACAGGCAAGCATGAGATAGCTGACATCTAATGAATCATTGGCGTGCTTCTCATAAGCCCGTCGATCCACGGCAGATGCATCATCTTTTGGTTCATCAGGATGGTGGCCCTCTAGACATATTCTTTTTTCTCTTGTTTGAGAACAATTCTCAAGTTTCTATACCGGTCAATAAAGTTTGTTCCAGAAAGCTTTTTCTTTTTAAGAATTGATCGCAGATTAAAAGTGGAAGTGTTCTTAGCAGTAGGTGCCATGATCTACAACAAAAATGCAAGGTTCAGCACTATGCTATGTGAATCTTCTATCAAATAAATGATGCTCCACTATGTGTAAAATAATCACTTTTCCTCTAACGACACATAGTGGGACAAGATCTATATTTAACTAACTCCTAGTGAGCTTTAGCATCACTGCTAGAAGATTAGTGACATAGGTAAGCAACAACTTGCTAATCACATCCTATATGACTCTTGTTCATTGGGGTGGCATCCTATGCCTCGACGCCCAACTCCATGCCCCAAAGCCCAAACCGTTTTGATAGCGTTGTTAAGCAAACCAATATTGTTCTTGTGGATGTCTGACATCCATCCTAACTGGTTAAGATAAAAGATGACACCCTGTTTTGGCAGACCTACCATGCAGTGATCAAAAACCTTCATAGGTGTAGCTATTGGAAAGGGCATCAAAAACTCTTAATTTTCTGAGGAAAACTATTCCAACATGGTAACGATGTCTACCGCACACAAAATATGATAGAATAGTATGATAGGAACATAAGTAAACATCACAGGTAATCATATTAACTGTGACATAGTATAGCCCTTCTCACATGGTGATCTCTATCTCTACGGTTCCTGTCCTTTGGGTCATCACACTTCAAGCCTCCATGATCTTATATGAGTCTATTACATCTAATAGCACTATACAAATTACATTAGAAGAAGCATCATATGTCGACACGTAGGTCGTACAACAATAGAACAGCCTTGGGCTGTAATTGATCATGACACGCAGGCCATGAAAATTACATGCATGCATCATATACATCACAAGGCCATACCAGTCACAACATTCTCTACAAAAATAAGTTAGGCGTCGAATCTATGCGTGACTAAAAACTAGATCCGAAACTTCTGGCTCAAAGCCCGGAACTTCCGGTCGAAACCTAGAACTTTTGGCTCAAGGCCCGAAACTTCCGAAATCACCCTTCTGTATTAAATTTATTTTGGCCCGAAACCTCCGGGTCAATCCCAAAACTTCCGAAAATAACCTTCTGTACGAAAATTATTTCGGCCCAGAACTTCCGGTTCAATTGGAACTTCCAAAAATCCGACACAATAACAATAGATCTAATCTATTTCCACCACATATCACCTATATGTGTATGATCCAGATCGAACACTACGCACATAGGCTCTGATACCATTGTTGGGTTATGGGGAGGCTACGCTAGCATTAAATTTAAAATTTTTACCCCGTTCGCCTAGGAACCATGTGTAGGAACCATGTGTGTAATGAGATCATAGATCATTATCTCTAGCCACGAGACACGCTAGGGCAGCGGAAGTAGAGTTAATGAAGCACGTTCTCGATCGGCTCCACTCAGTTCTGTCCATTCGTCGGCGATGAAGACGACGTAGTCCGGCGATCTCCACGGAAAGATCAGCACCACAGTAGCAGCGGTGCCTCTATGGTATCCACACGTACAGAGACAGGATCACTTCACGCTGGTATGCTAGTACCACGTAGGAAGTTAGTGGAGAGATGACCATAGCGGGTGCGGCCAGGAGAAGGTGACGACTAGGGTTAAGGTGAAGCAGCAACTTCATCCTAGCCCCTCCTCTCCTTATATATTGCCCTCTCATGGGCCTTTAATCAGTATTAAAACCCAATATATCTAATCTGTTCATCTGGCCTAGAAGTTCTGGTCCAGGCCTGGAACTTCTGAAAATAACCTTCTGTACGAATTTGTTTCTGCCCAGAATTTCTGGTCCAACCAAAACTTTCGGACCCGGAACTTCCGGTCCAACCGAAACTTCCGAAAATAACATTCTATATAGAATTTATTTCGACATAAAAGTTCTGATTTCACCCAGAACTTTCGGTTCATCCAGAATACATCTCTCAGGTAGGCCCGAAACTTCCGGTCCAACCAAAACTTCCGGTTCCTCTAGAAACCGAAACTAAGGCAGATCCGGAACTTCCGGTTACACCAGAAGCCAGAACTTTTGGCCTCAGGCCAGAACTTTCGGTTCCTCAGAATTCTCTTGGACATTTTCCCATCACTATACACCCACAGTCAAGTATTTTTTTCGCCGACTACATCCTCCTCTGAGTTGGGTGCCAGTAGGCTACCGTGCATGCAACTAGACCAAGGAGAGTGTAGGCTTTTTAGCCACACACCCGCAGTCGTGCATCTTCGCCAACCTCACCGACCACATCCTTCACCAAGTTGGGCGCCTGTTAGGTTGCTGTGCATGCATCCAGACTAGAGAGGGTAAGCTTTTTAGCTATACACTCATGGTCATGCACCACTACACTGAGACGACAATCTAGGTCATGTTTTTCAATCACTGATCTACAAGTCTTGACCTCCCCAGAGTTGATGAAAAATGTCGTAAGCCTAGCTTGCTGGTTGTGCCCCTATGAAGCAGCTCTAGGTTTAGCACTAACAACCGTGTGGGTGAAAAAGAGTTGGCAGCAGCACCCCTCTCGGTACTCGACCAATTACTAAGATCCTCGAGGGCTCGAGTCCTTAGCCTCAACTTTGCTAAAGAAAGTCCTGAGAACTCATGATGCCTTATGTCGGGTGGACATGTATGTGGCATTAGTTCCCTGTGCCTAAGACTATGCAGCTACACTAGGAGCTCAGGACATGGCCACAGCTGCACGAAAGACTTAGACTAAAATCTAGAACTTTGAAGCTTAGACAAGTTTATACAAAAGACTTAGTCTAATCATTCACTCATACTTTTTACAGAGGTTACTTCACTCAGCATGAGGCTGCGGTTGCAAGGGGTCCTCGTCAGATGGAAAAAGATGAAGATCCGTGGCCACAATCGCAGCAAGCTCCTCTACCCCTCGCCGAAGCACAAGGACCACACCCAGAGACACTCCAGCAGGCAACCTAAAGGTTAATGGCTCGAGGTCCAAGCCGAGAAGGTGTGCCAGGACATGAGCCAAAGTGTGCTTGGCTCCATTACGTGCCTTGTCAGTAACAAAGACCTGAAGCGGGGCCTCAAGTGCCTCAACCCTCCCCGAGAGCTCTTCGCTCGAGCCGCTCGAGCCTGATAGGTCGTCCCTTAGAAGAAAGTGGAGGCAGTGGACCATCAAGTGGGCTCGACCCACTTCCGCCCTCAAAGTCGTGACCTTTGCCTCAAACTCAGCAAATCGAGTCTCAGACCGAGCACAATGCCTTGCCCAAGGAGGAAGAGAAGAGGGCAGTGTCAACACCGAGGCACGGACTAAAAAGACAGAAGCAAACAAGCAGGAAAGACATACCCCCATGTTCAGCAGCAACACCAAACACCGCTACCTCAGCCATCTTAAAGGCACCCCGCAGCACCTCCACAGTGGACTTCACGACCTCCTCCTAAGCTGGTGGGTCTTTCGCAGTCGCTGCCTCTGCCGTCACTAGCACGACAACCTCTGCCATAGATGCCACAGCATATTTTGTAGGTGCACCTCGACCAACCACCGGCATGGTGGACGCTAGGGCCCAGATCAACGGAACGCCCCTAATGAGGTCGGTGGTGCTAGGACCTACATCATCCCCAAAAAGCAGAGCAGGGATCCTAGCAGTAGCATCCACATTATACCCAACAAGATGCTCACTGATGCAAACCTCAAGCAACACCACTGAGGAGGGCGATGTTGCCATCACCCCCGAAGGAACAACACCCGCATGGACCATACGAGTCATGACAGCATACATTGAAGACAAGAGCAGGTTCAAGTTAAGTTCATAGCTAGAGGACAAAGAAGACTAAACCTACTCGGTCGCCACCATCATCAAAAGTGGAGCAGAGGTCACCATGACATCGGAGATGGGAGCACTCGCCTCACCGATCGGTGTTAGTTTCCCGCATCTGCCTATACCGGCTAGTGCCTCACCCTCTCGCTTTGGCATTAGGGGAGGCGTGATGGAATCACTTGACGGTGGCGTGCCCTGGGGAGGAACCCAAGTGCTCGCCAAATGCCTAGGAAGCGGTGGCTGCGAGAAGAACATGATATTTCCCTGTGGCTTGGCCACATTACACCGTGTGAGTGATCAAGCATCAGCAACAACATCAAATAGACAAGCAAAGAGGGACCCAGCGAATAGGTCGATGAAGAAGACTAATCGGCGGCCGTGGGCTCGAGGCATTAATGATTATGAATCCCAGGGTTAACAGGAAGGTGGGCTTCCCATTGAAGAATCAGTGAGGGTGCCTAATGACCTCCGTCTTTAGCATCCAATCCACCGCAGGGTTAGATAGGTCCCAAGGACCGAATGCCTCGTATGCTGGCAATGCTCGCTCCTTCAACAAGAAGGCCCGCCATGTCAAAAAGCTCATGACAACACCAACCCTGCTCAACCCCTCACGACGGAGCCATGCCACCCATATTGCTAGCTCCTGAACCTGGTCCTGCCTAGCCCAGCAGCCTTGGTCTTCCCACCGCTCGAAGGCTTTCGAACGGTGGTCGACCTTATTAGGAAGGCCTAGCACGTGGTTCGTAGCGTAAAATCAATACGCGCTCTAGTCCTTGCTCGAGGCGGCAAGTGGCATCTCCAAATACCCCACCACTCTCTCCTCACGCAGCTAGAGCATAGCACCGTAGATCGCCTCCTGTCCCGCCATGCGATGAAGACAGAAAAAGTGTAGGAAAAGGTCCCAGTGAGGATCCACCCCAAAGTATGCCTCGCACAGATGATGAAGACTGACATTTGGAGGATGGAGTCTGGATCAAGGTTGAGGAGGGAGATCTGGTAGTAATGGAGAAGACCGTGGAGGAAAGGGTGTGCAGGAAGCCTGAGCATGTGAAAGATGAAGGGTTTGAAGAGTACCACTTCACCGGCTCCCGGCGTCGAGTAGCACTCCCCCGCCACTACACGCTAGCCTGAGGTAGCCCAAGCTATTAGGAACTGTAGCGCCTTAAGCGCGGCGAGCCTCTCCATCGATGATAGTGACTTTGGCCACCCATAAGAGCACGCTGGGCTGGTAGAGGCCATAGGCTCTGATGAGAAGAAGTATCAGGGGGTGTAGTAGCACAAAGAGTGGTGGTGGTGGAGATGGCCTTAATAAAGCTCTGACAGGAGTTTCAAGAAAAGGCCAAGGAACCATCGCCATGACGTCAGCCACAATCGTCATGAATTGGCATCACTTTGGTTGTCGTGCACACTTCGGTCATGCAGACATGATGGTTCTGCCTCTCTATCTACGCTCGACATCTGTAGCTAGACCAATCAGAGCATAGACACCTACCTGTTCCCTTAACTACAGTGTATTAATTATAGCTAGGCCAGACCAAAGAGTGACTTTTTGCCTCAATCTAGAGACAACTGGTGGAGTTCACAATGCTTGAGCTCCTCGAGAGCTCGGGGGCTCGTGCACTTAGGACCCTATGCACACGGGGGTTCGAGTGATTGAGACTCGAGTGCTTGGGGGCTAGGGCTCAGGGGCTCAAAGACTGGTTGTGCCCGAGACCTCAATTAAACAAGACTCTGGCTGATGACCATGCCCGATGACTGACCTCGCCTCAGACCAAGACAAGTGCTCGAGTCGACACCCTCCGACCGAGAGTTCAAGGTATAATCAGAATCAAGACTTCAAGGATTTGGACCCAGATGCTTCTTGACTCCCGAGCCAAATGTTCTATTTAACTCGAGGCTCAAGAGCTACACCTTGTGGGTGCACCTACGTGGTGCACCTCACACAAGGGAGACAAGACTTGTTTCAAGATCATCAGATTTCAACAGCACAAGAAGATCTAAATTAAAGGGTGAGTTCCTCTTAGCTTGATCAGCTGAAGACTTTCAAACTAAGCTAAGAAGAGCTCAGGGGCTGCTATCAGGGATATAACCCCAGGGTACCCCACGATAGGCTTATTAGTCTAAACCTAGAGCAGGCTAAGCCCATCATTAGAGTCCAGTATGATTCATTAAGAAGGGTTTGGTCCTGATAAGGTATATCAGATCCTTATTGGGTAGCTAAGCTCTATATTCAGCATAAAGAAATATATTTATACCAGAATCCTTGTAAATAGGAAAGTAGGACCCGGGTTTGGTATATAATCCCGAACATAAGGGAAACCGACTCGGGATAAAATCCTGGGTTGCTAGGCTCGCCCCTTAACTATATAAGGGGGGCGGGGCACCCTCCAACAACAACAATCAGATCTTGATTTTCGACCTCTTAAGCCTTCATCGCTTAAGAGCATTGTTTTGTAAGACTATACACCATATAATCAACCAAAACACTGGACGTATGGCTATTATCTCTCTGGAGGCCTGAACTAGTAAAAATCTTGGCTCTTGTTTTCTAGAGTCGACCATCAGGTTCGAGAGTGTCACTCTTCCCTAACTCTCTAATCACCACATTGGGTACCCTCTTGGGTGGTCTGCTCGATAATTCACCGACATTGATTTATTAGGAGCTACACATTAAGAAGGAAAAGAAAAAAGACAAACTTGATCAAAATCATAGCAAAGAAACAACCTGATGCCTAGATTGATCTGACCACCACCGCAATGGAAGCACATACCTTGCTCTTCTTATTGCTCTCTTCCCTGTCTTGTAGCACCTTAATTAAAGCAACAGAGGAATCTACACCCCTCACTCTAGTAGGAGATGTTCTCTATGATGACCTCACTCTCACATTACACCAGGAACTGTAGGCACATCGGTACCACACTCAGTAGTAAACAAGTACTGCTACTTCATTGGGCCTCCAGTATAGCCACTTCATTTTTTTTTTTTGCAAATGTTTTCTTATGGTGTTGCTAAGAACATTCAGTTTAGTGCTCTCCTGAAAAATCTGCATTCTTAAGTGTTCTGGGGTTGTGACTTACTGACTTGTGAGGAGTATAAGTAAAATAATATCAGGTTCAGTGAATCTCTCAAGTTAAAGTTAGCAGAATTTGGTAAATTGTATATATATCACCACGGTGGATTGACTAGGGTTATCAGTTTGGACTAGGTTCCTTGAATTGTAGGTGAGAAAGATAGAAATATTGATCCACATTGGAAAAACAATTATATTGTTACAGAACTGAAAATAGTGGGACAGTATGTAAGGTAGGAGTAAGGTGACACTATATCAAACCTATTGCCCTTCACAGACTACATAAATTTTCATAGGCAATCTAGGGTTGAATCAGAAATAGTAATGGCATGAGGACACACACATAACCACCACCTTGTGAGGAGTCATGGTATGAACCATAAGGTGATGAGTGCTTGTCAACCGGGTGATGAAGATTGGACGATGAGGATGAAGGAGAAGAGGAGGAGATGACTCGACCGCGACGGAGCTGTCGTGCGACTCAGGTACACGGGAGTCCGACCGCGGAGCTGAAGAGGAGCTG
>KE372698.1:389537-425763 GCA_000418225.1 Zizania latifolia | reverse complement strand
TATTTTCCGCTGTATTTTTATTTTGCGCCCATTCACCCCCCTCTGGTCGCTAGTTTCGGTCCTACACCTTGTTCCTCCTAAATGCTTCTTAGGCTTTTAGCCTGTAGGTAGGGGTTAAGACTGCATGTTGTATGTATGGTTCTCATTCATTAATATTGAAAAGTATAGTTTATATTTCACAACTAAATTATGCATTACATTTTCAGATGATGAATAACACAACATATATCAACATGTGCATCAAGAAGAACATGAAAGTGTCACTAATAGTAGTAGAACTTGTTTGACGGATAAGCAGAGACATGAAGTTTATGGAGCATTACTTGCAAGAAGTACAAACATGAAACTTACAAAGGTCACCACCACTATTGTTGCAAGCTTGTTTAATATTAACCAGTGGTTAGTCTAAAGTATTTGGAGGAAAGCAGAGCGTTGTCATGCAAAATGTAGTCTAGTTGATTTTACATCGAAAAAAGCTAAAATGTGGGCGACATCGAGTCAAAACGGACTTACCTCAGGTCCAAACAATTCCCTTGAGCAAAAGAGGTACTATTAGAGCTCTTGCATCTGAGCTACAAATTAGTAGAAGCATGATGCATAGAGTATTCAAACAAGGCAAGATTCATCATCATTCTAACACAATTAAGCCTTTCTTAAAAGAAGAAAATAAGAAAGGCCGACTCCAATTCTATCTACTTATGCTAGATGTTGATATTTTACATAATCAAATTTTCTTCAGTGATATGCACAACATAGTTCACTTGAATGAGAAATGGTTCAATACCACAAGCAAGACTTGGAGGTTATACATGCTACCTGATGAGCAAGACCTATTAAGGACTGTTCATAACAAAAACTCAATTGACAAAGTCATGTTCTTGGCTACAGTTGCTAGGCCACGATATAATAAAGTTGGAAATTGCACATTCGATGGCAAGATAGGTGTGTGGCCATTCGTTAAGAAGGTTGGATTGTATTTTCAATTGTTTACTATAGCACTTGTATGTTTCATGTACTAACATTCTTAAGCATTGTCTTTAATTGAGTAGGAAGCAGCGGTGACAAGCAGTTGCAACCGAGAAAAGGGCACAATGGTGACAAAAGGAATAGTTGTTAATAGGGAAACAATGAGAGAATATCTGATTTCAAAGGTTGTTCCAGCTATTGTAACATCAAGGCTAGAAGAGGAAAGGACTATTTAGATTCAACAAGACAATGCTAGGACATATATACCAGCAAATGATGAAGCATTTGCATAAGCCGTAACACAAACTAGGCTAGACATTTGCATAATGTAGCAGCCTGCTAATTCTCTAGATATGAATATTCTAGAACTTGATTTCTTTGCTTCTCTTCAATCATTAACATTAAGAAGGAATGCTAGAAATATGGATGAACTAATTAGTAATGTTGAATAAGAGTATGATAAGTACGATGAAGTAAAGTAAACCATGTGTTTCTTACACTACAGTCCTACTTCATAGAGATTATGAAGACAAGAGGAGGCAATGGATATAAGATTCTTCACATGAACAAAGAAGGAATAGAACTGCTTGGAGTTCTTCCTACTAGACTTAGTTGTAATCATAGCCTATATGAAAGTGTGATGCGGTTCTTAGCTAAGTGATAGAACCTAGATAATGGGATGCAAATGTGGAATCTTATTTTGGTATAGTTTATTTTGAAGCATTATCAAATGCTCATGTAAGTAATGTGTTCTAATGTTATAAAATGATTGGTTTCATATATATATATATATATATAAGTTCAGTAAAATGAGAGTATTCACTTCTTAAAGCTTTTCAGCTCATCCAGGTCACAGTAGTTCAACCTAGCACTATAAGAATAATACCTTTACAAGTCACAGCAAAGTGCTAAAAGGTTGATGTCCCATGCTTTTTGAGAGGGTGCTGGTGGGTATGCTTTGATGGGTTATTGTTCTTGTTGTTTTGTTTTCTTTTTGAGTTGGCAATTTTGCATATGCAACGCTTTACAAATATAAAAGGCAGCTAGAGTTTGCAATGAGATAAATAAAAGTACATCTTACAATGTAAAAAGATAGAAGTATCTGGCCCATTTTGCTAACCTCAATTGAGTTCCCAACTCTTTCCGTATCCATTCACCTAACTTCATGTATAGTTGAACAAAGCAACCAAAACAAAAAACATCTCTCTATTATTAGGCATCCACAAACAATAGTGCATCTGGAGTAATGTTTTGAGCTTTGAAATACTTACAGTGTACATTTTTGTTTCTTTTCAGGGTGAGCATATATTGTAAGCTTGGAAGCTCTGGTAGACAGAACACTAAGTTGTATAGACTAGATCCCTAAGAACGACTTGTTGTAGGAGGAAGCAAAGTAATCCAGCATTGGTTAGAGAATAAAGGAAGAAAAGTGGGTATATGTATTAGGTTCTGTATAAAATGTTCCTTTTTATTGCATTTCATTGCCTCCACTAACTAAGTTTAGGTGCACACTATGTTCAATCTGAACTTTTGAAAGTTAAGAAGCACAGAACCCTTGTCACCACTGCTTCCTTTTCAAATGTTGGACTAAAAAAGAGAAGTCACTGTATTGTCACCAAAAACCACAAAAAGAACCTAATGCCAGAGTCATCTACATCTAAGCCCACCAAAAGACGATGTAAAGTAGCCATAAGAGGTTAATTATACATTCAATTAGCAAAAAGAGGTTACCATAGTGAGCACAGGTTCAAGATCCATTAGTAATATTATTAGTCACCTACTCCTACAGGCACTACACCTTATGTACATATTAGCACTTCTAATATTGATGCTACTACTACTACTAAACTTAACAATCCTAGAGTTTATATATGTCATGCCATTATTTGTAAGGTTTCAGCACGTAATACATGGGAAGTAAAAGCTTTAACATACGGTTACGAGTGACTGCAAATCAATCTATGTCCTCATCGCCTAACGATGGTTGGAGCAGGGTGCCCCCGGGCTGCTGCTTGGAGTGGACAAAGAGGTCGTCCCCAAGCTGCTGCTTAGAGTGGACAAAGAGGTCGTTCCCGGGATACTGCTCCACACCAACACTTCTCCTTCTTGCATTAAAATGATGTGAATTGATGTTGCTTTCATCATCAGATTCTGATACGAAGAGGAACTCATCAGCACCACCCTCATCTGAATCTTGCACAAAATATGTCCCTTCGTGAACTATGGCTCCCATGTTCTCCCCCTTAGGGCCAGCCAAAAACCACCCCTGTCGCTTCGTACTCGATGTCCTCTCACTCCTCGCTGCCCGCATCTTCGCCGGTTGCCGCCCTCCATCAAATCGCCATCTGCCATGGCGTGCGGGGAATCGTTAGTGGCCTCAACCAACTGTGGCATCCTGCCCCAACCCGTCAAAAGCCTTCGCCGCTCGGCCACCAACCCCCCGCTAGACTCTTCGCGTGCGTGCGTGCACAGGACGCCCGTCCGCCATATCGACGGCGCCAGAAGCTCTGACCACTATCGTCGGTCGTCCGCCACCGCTGGTCGCCTGCCAAATCCACAACACACGCACCACTACCAGATCTCTACCTCGTCAGATCCCGCATAGCTACTACAGCGCGCTCAACTGCTTCTTCCTCGGTGGGCTGGTTGGTCCAGTGGTGGTGTAGCTGTTAGCCAGGGCGCTGCCCACGCACGCCCGTAGGATCAGACTGCTCAACCTGACCGTGCTCCTCGGTGCCACTGCCAACGTGCTCCTCGTTAGATCCCACACGGCACCACCGGTCACCCACCGCCACACGGCGCCACCGGTCGCACGCCTTTCGCTAGCCGCCGCCACCCAGCGCTCGCCCCCCGTCACCCGCTGCCCGCCACCGCCAGGAGATCGATGCTCGCCCGCCACCCGGCCACCGCCGCCAGGAGATCGGCGCTAGGATGATAAGGGAGAATGGGGAGGTCGAGAGAAGGGGATTTGTTCTCGCGCGGGCACAACCCTTTGCTTTATGGGGAATTAATTTTTGGATTGGCAGATAGGGGTAAAATAGAAAGATTGAAAGGGAATTATATAAATTGTAATATTTAAGACAAATTTTAAATAATAAAAATTATTGTATTTTAGAACGGAGGAAGTAATATTTATTAATGTTTATATTACATGATGAACGATGATGAGGCGAACCATGCTGTGTGGTGATGGCAAGCCATACCGAGGTGACAGCCTAGGTACAACTTATTAGTCATTTTGTCAGGTCAGTCTTGTGCCAGCTGCGGTACCATGGTGTCCAAGCCGATATGACTTGACCCAGCCCATAATGAAGTTTTAATACTAATGGTAACTTCTTTCAGCTTGAATTTGTGTTCAGTTGATCTGAAATAAATTAACGATGTTGTGGACTTGTGGTACTAGAACAGTTTATAGTATCCAGCAAGATTTCTATTGTTTCCTTGGTTCGCTTTCTATAATGTCATTTTTTTTATAAGGGAGGTAAATAGGGAAAGGAATACATCTTCAAACTGAAGGTGTGACAATAAATTATGTACTTTTGCCTAGCTTATTATTTACTTTTATGTTCTTTTTTTATCTCCGGCCCATTAGTTTGGCTCAGGATTTCAGGAAAATCAGATGAAGCGAGGCCACTATACTACCATGAAATATTATTTGATAAGACTCGTTAATCAATATATTTCTATGATGGTTATGTTTGGATAAAATTATTCAAGATTTCATCGTATTGATTTCATGATTTATTTTTACTAAGTTGTCATGTGTGGGTATTGTTTACTATCTTTTTTAAAAAGAAAAGCGAGAGAGACGCTTTCTTGGATTAAGTATAAGAAAGAGGATACAAAGTTCTTAGAGGGGTTCCAATAGGAAGGAGGGGCGGGAAGGGGCTAAGAGCATCTCTAACCAGCTTCTTATTTTTGGTTCGTTATAAATAAAAATATGAAGTTTTTCTGTCTAGATTGACTCTCTATTTTTTGAAATACTCCATTGAACTCTCTATATTTGGCTCTCTATATTTTATTTACATATATTTTATTAATATTGTGTACCTATCATTAACCGTTATACTTTTGAACGGCAAAATTTTCAATGGTTATAGTTTTGAACAGCTCTATTTGCAATGTCATTTTTTTCTTACCGCTATATTTCAAACAGACATATTTTGAAGAAATTAAATCTTATGGGATTTATTCAGCTCTACTCAATGCTGATGTTCTTTCTGATATTTTGTTGGATGCAGGCTGTTAAACAAATACTTGAGAAGGCAATAAAACGAACTTGTGCATGTGTAAACGAGGAACAAATAAAGCAGTATTTGGCTCCTGCCGTAATATGCTGCTCCATCTCTGTAAGAGAAAGAAAGATTACCAGGCAGGAGCAGAGAGCAAGTAGAGGAATCACCAAGCAACTTTGGGATAGGGAGGCTTTTGGATCCCTAGCTTTGAGGAGGAGAGTAGCTAGAATAGAGAGCAGGATGAGATAGAGAGAGAAGTAGGAAGCTGGATGGAGAGAGTTTTTAAGAGAATTTTACTAAATAATAGAATAGGGAGTATGATGAGGGATTAGTTGGAGATGTCCTGAGAAAAAAAGAAAAAGAAAGGAAAAAAGGAAGAAGAAAAAGAAGGTAGGGCATCCCCGACTAAAGAAGAAGAAGGAGGTCAAGGCGGTTACAACAAAGATCAACCATTGTTTGCTAAATGAAGCAGCTCCACTTCAGTAATCGTCTTTTGGACTATTGTGTCTATGGCTTCAATTGAATTTTGGAAGATTCATTTGTTGTTGTGTTCCTTACCGATGTTTCACCAAGTATGAATTATTAGTCCATTGAATTTTTTGCGGTTTGCCATTGGGATGCATCAAATGGGTGAAGGGGGTGTTTCTATGATGTTGAAATGCTGAGTTATTCAAAGCCAAACCTACTGCGTGAAGGTGCACTTGCGAGCTAGATGATCTAGAGTTTCAAGTACCAACAGACATAATTGACATGTAGGGCTGCAAGGCCATCCTGTTTTAGAAGATTATCCGCTGTTAGAAATTTTTGTTTAATTAAGGTCCAAACAAAAATTTTACATTTTGGTTCTGCCTTAGCTTTCCATAGATCGTTGTGTATGATTGGTCTGGTTGAGCCTAAGGGTGTGTTTGGTTCAGCTTTTTCAACCAGCTTCCTGGCTGGAAAGCTGGAAGCTGAACCAAACAGGTGCAAACAGCACCTAGCTTTTCAAGAATCTGTAGATTTTCGCAGTGCAAACAGAAAGTTGGGGGTACCTCAGATTTCACAGATTCCCGCAACTGCTTTGGGTGAAAATTACTCACCATGCCATCCAGAAAAAACTCTTCGCTTCGGAGACCGCAGGGTCTGCGTTGCCCCCTGCCCTCCTCACGTGCCGCCTCCCCTGCCCCTCCTCACGCGCTACCGCCGCTGCCCTCCTCCGACGACGCTACCCCATCCTCATGTGCCGCCACCTCCACCCTCCTCCTCACGCGTCGCTACCCTCACCCTCCTCCAGATTCGCCACCCTTGCCCTCCTCCTCACACGTCACTGGCCCGCTGCCGTCGAGCAATTGAGTCGAGAAAGCCGCCACCTTCCGTCCCCGTCGACAACTACGTGGTACGCACCCCCAGCAACTTATCTAGAAATGCACTCAATTGCAACATCATTCTTGCATTACCAGGGAGTAATGTGTATTTGTGACATCAGGGGTATTACAGACATTTACTATTAAAACAGAAATCCACAGCTACTCAAACCAAACAACTTCTCAGCTTTTTCATAGCTCACAGCTCACAGCTCACAGCAGCTTTTTCACAGCTCATAGCTCACAGCAGCTTTTTTAGAATCTACAGCTGAACCAAACACACCATAAGAATTAAGATTTGTAGGCCGAACTGGAGGAATGTGTGGCATCTGCTGTCCATCTCCAAGAAATTTCATCATAAGAGGTTGCTTGAAGATTTGTTTGCCATACTAGATCAGCGACTAGTAGATATTGATGCAGCTCTATGGCCGAAGAGATTCTTCTAACCCAAAAGATCCAGGCATTATCATTTAGAGCTTGCTTGACAGAAAGGTTTTTCTGGAAACTGATCTTGTACAGATCCGGGGCAATCACTTTGAGAGGGTTTGAACTTATCCAATTGTCATGCCAGAATTTGACCATCTCGCTGATTCCCAGAGTAATGGATGTTGAACCTCGAAAAAGCTCTTCATTCATCGAGTTGCATGGAACCGAGAGGCCATTCCATGGTCTATTCTTTTACTAGAGCCACCTCAGTTTGAGAGCTCTGCTTAGTTTGTGAAGGTCCAGAATGCCTAAGCCACCTAGATCTTTTGGCCTACAGGTGGCTAGCCAGGTTACTAGGAATTTTCTATTAGCCACTTCATTTGTGCTACCTCCCTGCCATAGAAAAGATCGTCGAATCCTGTCTAAACGCTTGATTAGCCATTTGTTCTCATGGAAGATTGTGAGGTGAAAAATTGGGCGGGCTGTTAATACTGATTTGATTAATGTTTCTCTTCCTGCTTTACTCAACATCTTACCTTTCCATGAGGCAAGTTTCGAGGCCAATTTATCGATTGAAGGCTGTAGGTCTCTTCTTTTCAGTTTGCTATGATGAAGAAAAAGGCCCATGTATTTGCAAGGAAAATAAGCTAGCTTGGCAGGGAAAAGTTGAAGAATCTGCTGATAGTCATCATTTTCAATGTAGATAGGGAAGATTTCGGCTTTGCTGAAGTTTATGTTGAGCTCGGAAGCATGTCCAAAAATTTCCAAGATATTCTTCAAACAAGACAGCTGATTTGGGCAGTGTTTGATTAAGAGTCCCACATCGTTGGCATAGATGTCCAGCGCTGGCAGCAGTCCGAGATCTGCCTTTGAAATCAATATTTGTCGGGGGTATATGGTAAGAAGGAAGAGCATGGGGACAAAAGGTCTCCTTGTCGAACACCTTGACTATGATTAAAGAGGTTACCAGGGATGCCATTTAGGAAGATGGCTGAGGAAGAGGAAAACAAAATTTGTGAAATCCAGTGTGTCCAGCATGGTCTGAAACCACGATGCCAAAGAAGATTAATCAGATATGGCCAGCTAACCGTGTCAAAGGCTTCGGAGATATCAAGCTTAATGAACCGGGCTGGTATTTTCTTTTGCTTTAAGGATATGTTTGGCACCCACCAATCCCAGCCCATTCCCCGTGGATGCGCCGGGATTGGTGGGTGCCAAACATGCCCTAAAAGTTTGAGTGTTTCCTATACCAACTGAAAATTATCGTGTAGGAGTCTTTTTTGACGAAAGCTTTTGGTTATCACTGATCAACTCTCGTAGTCTCGGGGCGAGCCTGTTAGCCATGATTTTCGTGAGAATTTTGGCAAAGATGTGCATTAAATTGATTGGCCGATAGTTTTGAGGCAAGCTCAGATTTCCTTTTTTAGGCAGCAACACAATGTCTGCAGTATTCATCAGATGTTGAATGGCTTTGAGGAGATCTAGCTTGATCAGATCCCAGAATTCTTTATAGAAGCTGTCGATGAAACCGTCCAAACCCGAGGCTTTGTCGCAAGGCAGGTCAAGGATGTCACGGTGGAATTCATCTAAAGAGATGTCCTGCTCAAGCTCTGTCAGGTCAGGTGAGATTGGGTACAGGTTTTCCCAGCGCAAAACCGCAAGATCAAGCCCGAGGGTTGCCGATCGATGAGATGAAGAAGTTATCCAGAAGTTTAGCCTTTTCGTAGTGATCTGTGAAGAAATTATCATTTTGTGGTTTTTGTTCAAGCACAGGAATGAAGTTTTTCACTTGTATACTGTTCATTTTAAACTAAAAAATATTGTGTCCACATCCTCTTTATGCAACCAGGTCAATCTAGCTCATTGTCGTAGCTAGGGATGGCAATGAAGACCTGAAACCCGATACCCGGTGGGAAAAAACTCTATTAGAAGCTAAAAACAGAAAAAAAATTAATACCCATGGGAACGAAACTGGTCAAAAAATACTCCACATCTGGTGACCGGGGCCGGGGACGTTCCCTAGGCCCCGTCCTTGTTTCCCCGTGGGTCTTATGGCCTCGCCATAGCCCACTGCAACATGCAGCCTAGACCCTAGACGCACTGCGCATAGGCCCAGTCGGCCCAGTCCAGGATCTGCTACTTCTAACCCTAGTGTTGCCCTAGGAATCCTTCGGTCCTTCCTGCACCCCTCCGCACAACAGCCGCATGCTGGCCACATCTGCCTTTTGCTTCTTTGTAGTTCTGCCCACAGCCCACACCGGCGCACGGCGCACCGGCCGCATGCCCAAACACCGCACTCGCTCATGTGTCGGCGCCGCACAGAGTCCGTCACTCATCCCTCAAGCGCAGGCAGTGGCACACAGTAGCGGCGACGCTAGGGTGGCGGTGGCCCTAGGCTTGCGGCGTGAGGATGGCGACAGCAGGCGATGACCGGTGGCACGAGGATGGCTTGCGGCGCCAGGGCGGCAGCGGTGGCCCTAGGCTTGTGGCGTGAGGATGGCGACGACAGTCGGTAGCGCAAGGATGGCTAGTGGCAGTAGCTAGCGGCAGCGGCCGATAAGGGCAGATCTACATGGTATGCCGGGTGGGTCCGGCATACCTAGTCCTAGCCCTGTTCACATATAGTATCTCAAATATTTAAAGTACCAAAGTTCACATAGAGGTATACGTTTATTGTTTCTACTAGTACTAAAATATTGTATCTAGATTTGAATTTTAATAATATATTATTATGGTTTTTTGCCCTTTTTTATTTTTTACTATTATGTATATTTTAAAGTTGGACGTATCCTTTTTATTTTAAGTAAAAACAAGCAGCCAAGTGCTATGTCTTATGACTGCCAAAGAAGTTGGATCTTTTTATGTGCAGTATATCGGTGAAATCGTGAATGTGTGTTTGAAATTTTCCTTTCATTCAAAAAATAAAGTTTCAGATATTGCATATTTTTATGTTTATGTACGTTTCTCTTCTCTGTGGAGTGGAACGGGACGTAGTATGATGTTTGAATTATTTATATTTGTAAAAATTTTTAACTTAATCTTTTAATTGAAGACTTATCACATTATTTACTACATATATACTGAATTATGGTACAAATTTAATAAATATTTATCTAATTTAAAAAATGGTTTTATCAAACCACATATAAAATTTTGATGTGACATACCCAGTGTCCCAGTAGTAAAATCTTAGATCTGCTATTGGCGGCCGACAACGCGGGGATGGCAATGGCGCTGCGGGCTGCATGCTATGGCTGAGGGTGGAGCATTTGCCCACGCACAAGGCTCAGGCATGAGGAAATGGTGAACTCGAGTATGGGGACCTGACGGGTTCCCCGTACCCGCATGCATGGGGACAGGGATGGGGAAAGTTTTAAGGGTGCTATGCAGATCTTGTTCTATTTGGAGCGCTTTCGTTTCTTGTGCTTGGTCCAGTTGGAAAATAACTTCAACCGCTATACAGAAACGGAGGTTGAGGTCACCAAATTGCTTTGAATTCCATCGCTTGAGGCGCTTAAGCACTTCAGGAAATATAGTTGTTCCTTGATGAACAAACTTTGCTCCAACGTAGAAGCAGAGAGCATAAGTAGAACACAAGGAAGGAGAAGCCAAAGTCCAAACCACCACCAACACCTTCCTTTATTCCTTGCCTTACCGGAGATTCACATTTCCTCTTGTAGGCTTTCATCACTTTTTGCTCAGCACAAAACGACGCCACAGTTCTATTGCCGCCAACAGCATCAGTTGCTACTTGACTTGCTTCTTCATACTTTACGTGATGCCGCCGCGGGGCCGGTGGGGGACGGGCCCGGCGCTTGAGGGAGGTGGCGGCCAAGGGAGGGGGCGGCGATGCAGCCGGTGGGGGATGGGGGGCGTTGGGGGAGGGAGGTGGCTGCCAGGGGGAGAGGGTGACGATGCATGTAGCAGGGGAGGGACTGCAGGGGAGAGGCTCCGTACGGCTAGAGCAAGGTGAGGGGACGTAGGCTGGAGTATACTTGATGATAGGCGGATAATTTTTTACACATCCTTCACAAATTGATGAATCAGATAGGAACGATTCACTTGAGAGTTAGATCACAGTTTAACTGTTTGATACAGATTCTCTTCAGAATCCAAATTGATGAGTCAGACAGGAACGATTCACTTAAGAATCAGATCACAGTTTAACTGTTTGGTACAGATTCTCTTTAGAAATCGAGGTGCAGGATCCGTACCGCACCCTTGGATGCGAGTGTGGGTTGAAGCCGGTCTTGTTACTATCATAACTGCCTCTTTTTTTTTTGTCTTTTCATCGCTACATCATCATGATTGCTTTGTCTTCGGAAGATTGACGACATCACACTCGAGCTCGATAATAAGTACATCCTCATTTTTTAAGAACATGTTGCAATGCACTTAATTCATCCGTTTAAACTGCAAGAATAAATTTGGCCATGTTTGGAAGATTATAGAGTTGTTTGGTTAATACCATTTCAAATTTTGTCAGTGCTAAATTTTGACAAGACAACGATCCAAACTTATCCCAGAAATTCTTCCATAGCAAAGTTTGAACAACTCTAGAAGTAGTATGACATCAAGCCAAACATCAATCGCATACCTTTATTATGCCAAAATTTGATGTAGTTATTTTTGGCATCAAACAAAACCCATTCTACATTCGAGAATTCTAAGCAGTGTCGTAACTGTAATTTAAAACACGGATGAATTTCCCGTCAAGCAGCTATATTTTCCGGAGCAAAGCCTCGTAAATTTTGTACTAAACTTAAGTATAATTACGCGGAAATTGACAGAGGCGCATTATTTATTTTATAAACAGTCTGGCAGATTATATCCACAGTTCATCACAAAACGGACTTATTGGACACCAGGAAATGCAGCCGAACAACGGAACAACAGGTTCACAAACTCGGGGCATTCCCTGCGTCGACGAACAAACGAACAACGAAGCAGTAATGTACACGGTGTTATGCATCGAGCTCGAAGGTTTGGCACGCGCGGCTGCCTACCTGCCAAAGAGGGACTTGAGCCACCACATCCCGCCGTCGCGGGGGCTCTCCTCGCTCGCCGGCGGGGGGTCCGGGTGCGCCGTCCTGCGGAGCTTGGACACGTCGTAACCCTCCTCTTTGGCTCTCTCCACCAGCTCGTTGTACACCGCGTCGTCCATGTGCGGTTGCCTGCACAAGATCTGCACACGCACATGAAGATGATCGAGAGGTTAAATGGTTGAATCGGCCATGGATGTCAGTACAGAACCACAGATCGGTCGAAATCTGAAGAAGGTGGGGGCGCGGGGACGCGCGTGCGTACCCAGAGGTAGCTGAGGGAGGGCTGGCCGACGAGCGCGTACTGATAGGAGCTGTCGATGTGGAGCACCCAGTAGTCGCCGACGACGGGGAAGACGGGGAGGAACGGGGGCACGTAGAACTTGACCTTGAGCTTGGCCTCGTCGCTGGCCGGGTTGGCTCGGTAGGCCGTGCCCTCGATGTGGCCACGACGGCCGTCGGTCCACGTCTCGTTGAGCACCTTCACGGTGCCGTCGGCGGCCAGCGTGTAGGTGGCCCGCGTGTTGGTGCCGTTCTTGGGTTGAAACCGCGACGGGAAGCACGCGATCTCGTACCACCGCCCCATGTATCGCTCCACGTCGAGGTTGCTCACCGCCTTCATCGCCGCAGCCCGTTCGTCGGCGGCGGCTTCTGCTTTAGGGGGAGAGGAGGCGGCGGGGGTGTCGTGGGGCGATGGGTTTAGGCGTTTAGCGGAGAAGGGGATGGATTGGGAAGGATCGAGACGGTGGGTAGATTTAAGGCGGTGCACGAGGCGTACGTGGAGAATTTTGGACGATACGTTCGGAACCTGCCGTGCCGTGGTCGTCGTTTCGGTGGGCGATCGATCGGGTTTTGGGACTTTTTTTTTCCTGAAAAGGGTGATTTAGTGCTCTTAAGATATTTTTAGTTATATTATTATATAATAATGACATATAAAAATATTTAAATTAATAACATATAAAATAGAATGATAAAAATAAAACTATTTTTAGCTAACAAATTATCGAATCTATTGTTATCATTGTTGCCGGGCAGAGACGCAAAGTCACCGTGATGCTGGGAAACGTCATCATCGTGCCACGGTCGCGAAAGGCTGGTGACTTGGTGGTCCTCAGATCCACTAGCTATCTAACAGGGATAAGGGCACGTTCCAATGGATGATAGATTATCACTTCACTATTTGTTAAACACTTTTAGTTGTATAACATTTAATTAATTTATGTAAGGTTAAGTGAAAACAAAGAAATAGGTGCACACGTAAAATTAGTCGGTCTATCGTTTTTCTAGCCAAAGGTGACTGTCAAATCTGGGCAATGGACAAATGGAATCTTTAGATGGATATAAAGGGAAAGAAAAAATGACTTTACTAGTAGAAAATGAATAAGATACCATATTTATTTAAAATTTACAACATTTCACAGTTTTGATCGTGGAATCGGGCTATGAATTATTGAATTGTATTGGACCAAGACAATGATGTTATTTGAATGTCTATTTGAGTTAGAATTGAATTGGAGGACCAATACCATAGGATCGGAGAACTACAAGCCCACTGAATCGACTCTCGCATTAGTCACTTGTCCGTTTCTTTCATTCTCCTCATCATTGTTCCATGGATCATCTCGACATCTCGCGGTGATAAACCTAGCTCCCGACTCCTGAGGAACGGATGATGAGCAGGAAAGAGAAGAGGGGTGTCTATGTCGTCAAGAAGGTTAGAAATCTTGTACTCTCTTCATTTTATAATATAGTAATTAAAAATTGGATGTGATATTTTATATTATAATAAATCTGAACAGTGACATTGTCTAGATTTATTATACTATAAAATGTGTTATTCGGTTCTAGGTAGCTATTTGCTCCGTTTCTGAATGTAAGTCATTCTAACATTTTCTAGATTATGTGTCTAGATTTATTAATCTATAGATAAATCTATAAAATACAAAAATAATTTATATTTAGAAACGTAGGAAGTATATTATAGGATGGAGTGAGTACTATTTAATTGGATGCTGCTGCTGGCATTTTAACTTTGAAGATAATCGTCGGCAGAATTGAAATTTCACTAGTTATTTTTTTACATACTAGGGACTGCAGATCGGCAGGCTGAATGGCGGCTGCTCATGCCGGGGGGAGGCGGCGGCGGGCTAGGGATTGCAGTGCCTCACGCAGCCACGCGGTCTCCTCTATATCCACGCCTGCAGGGACCCACAACCAATTCCTAGAAAACACAGGGGCTTTCTGCAAAAGTGATAACAGTCCATGCGACGTGGCAGCGCGCAGAGGCGGCCACGCTGCTCAAAATGCTCTGGTTGCAGCAAAGAGGAGGAGGTTTAAAGATATAGAATTTACAGTATGGTCATCGGTCTAAAAAAGACTTTATTTTAAATAATAAAATATTTTATTTCTATCTTCTTAACTACATTTATTTTAAAAATTAAGAAGTTTTATTTTTTCAATACCCTTATGTGCCTATCGCTTCACAATATTATTTTATTTTTAATAAATATCACTTTTTTACTTTTACTATTAATTTATTAATTTTTTATAACAAAATTCTTTTTGGATACAGAGAATATATATTTATACTCTTACAATAGTTTTACTTACGAAAAAAGTAAAACTAAACTTCTTTTTGCATGGACAGAGCAGTAGATAATGCACGTAGGAGAAGAAAAAGGAAACTTGTCCCAAATTTTTCCATAATAAATATTCTACAAAGATAGCAACTTAATTGTGGTATATATAAAAACGAAACTTTGCAACGATAAATATAGAATACTACTAACTTTTCGACGGCATGTATCTAATTTTTATCACAGGTAGATATTTCCGAACTTCTTTGGTTTTTAGATAAAACTAAAATCACATCACAATTCAATATATTTATCATGACATAAATATTAGAAATTCTAGAGCTTTAGTTTTTTCGGTGTTCGTTTTATTGAAAGTCAAACTAATAACTTAATTTTCTTAAATAAAAACCATTTTTAAAAACGAATGTACTTAAAGTTCGGTTCATTTTCGGTTTAGTTTGATTTTTTTTTTTAAAATGAACATACTTAAAGTTCGTTTATTTTGTCCAGCCTACCTAGCTACACCAAGTTTGTCTGCATGGGAAAAAACTCCACTTTTGAAAATAAACGGTGAATTTTTTTTTGTTTTCGGTTTAGTTTGTTTTTTAAAAAACCGAACATACTTAAAGTTCGTTTATTTTGTCCCGCCTACCTAGCCGCACCAATTTGGTCTGCGTGGGAAAAAACTCCACTTTTGAAAATAAATGGTTAAAAAATAATTTTAAAATATTCTTTAAGAAAAATTCAAAGAAATATAGGCGGGGCAGCACGGCTTGGCGGCCCGAATTCGGCAGGTCGGCCCAGTGCCACCTGCCGAATTGCTCGTCGATCGTCGTCTTCGTTAGGCAACCACCCCTCCGTCTCGTCTCCCCTCTGCGTTGCGTCCTCCTCACTCCTCCCCCGATTCCCTCCCCCGCCACGCTCGCGCCCGGAGAGGGGAGGGATCCAGGAGCCAAACCCAGCTCTCCCACCGAGATCCCACGCGCCGCGCGCTGCCCGCCCAGCAGGAAGAGGAGGGCGCTGCCATGGAGGCGGCTTCCTGGGACGCCCTCCGCAAGCAGGTGACCCGTCCACTCCCCCCTACCTGCCTCACCTCTCTCTCGGGCGTCGGAGCTGTCGTCGACCTCGCAGCTCCCGTTTCCGTAGCCTCTCGTGCGCCAGTCCGATCGCCCGCTTGGCGATCTGGCTGGTCTCCGCGGTTGCGTGATACTTTTGGCCTTTTGCGGGGATGGCTGACCTCGGAGTTCTAGCTTAGATGGTCGGAATGAAACACTGCCGCAATCATACGAGGACCATGTCGAGCTGTATTTGTGGTATGAATTTCACTACCTGTTTGGTATTGTCAAGTGCATTGCTCCACTAGTTGCTATGCCCTATGAACCTGTGACATCTTTGTCTAGTTTTCATTACTATCTTGGTGTCATTTGGCCAAAAAACCTCGAAATGGCTGAGGTTAGACTGCACATAGAGCCAATGAAGTTTTAGATGACTTGGCTGTTGTCTTTTGTTGTCATGGCTGATGAAACACAGGATAAGCACCATTTGGCGTTCTCTCTTTACACAGGATATTTCTGCGTGAACTGAAGAGTGATGGCGCGATACAAGCCTGCATTATCTAAGGAAAGAGTCCATACCACATTATCACACCTTTTTTTCTGTGTATAGTGTATTAGTGTGCCGTGAACCACTCTTAAAAATGGGTGGAAAAATGTAAACTCATGATACTGACTGGATGATTGGAAATGAAGTAAAACACGTCTACGACTATAAGATCTTCACCTTGGAGCACTTTCCTTGGGATGCTGAAAAGGATTTGTTCCTTGTTATTAAACCGCACCAACATATTCTCAACATCTTCCAATTTAAGAGGAAAAGAAAAGCATCAGATGCATTTCCATGCTTATTCCTATTTCATTTGCTAAAACTATTGGGTTTTCTTTCCTTGTGCTAAAAAGATTATTTTAATTTTTTTACTTGTTTACTTTAATTGTATGTGATGTTTGAAGTACCTTTGTTTCATTGAAGGCAAGGAGGTTAGAAGTTCAGTTAGATGACCAAATGAGTGCTTACTGTAAATTGATTTCCATGAAATCTGATGGCTCCGAGAATGATACCGAGTCTGATATAGAAATATCATTGAAGCAACTTCAGCAAGTAAATTCTCAAATGCAGACATGGGTATCATTGGGAGGTTCAGAAGTCCTTTCTCATACATTGACTCGCCATATGGAGATACTGCAAGATCTTACGCAGGTTACAATTGTCTCCTGCACCCATTAAAATTTTAATTCGTGGAAATTGTGATTAGCTTCATTTGCGATAAACTATAGGAATTTTTTTTTAATTTATCTTCCTTTTGAGAATTATTTCACTTCATTTTCTAAAACATAACAGGTTATTCTAGTCATCTAGTGAATGCTCAGTGAACCAAAACTCAACGTATGTCAAATATACAATAATGATACTTTATCCTGAATTCCTAATGTCGCTGTAATTGAATGCAGGAATTTTATCGCCTCCGATCAAGCCTTAGAGCAAAGCAACAACATGCTTCTCTTCTTGACTTGAGAGATTTTGATAGAGCCAGGTTTGATGTTGAAGAGGCTGCTGACTCCTGTGATCAAGCTCTGCTCAAAGAACAAGCAGCGATCGGCAGGAATACTGGGCAGGTATGGCTGGTCTACTCTAGCACTATCCCCCTCATGCCCGCATGCTATTGTTTCAGTGCCTTTTTTACAACATTCGTAATACAAAAATTTCCCCAAGTGAATATCAGGTAAGCCTCTACTATAAATTGCATTTATCATAAGACTGACCTATAAGAGGGAGAGCTGCCCTTCAAGATACAAAATAAAGCCAAAAATACACATTGACACATTGATTAAATGATATGTGAAATGGTTCTTATGGTTTGAAAAAACAGTCCTCACTTTCCAAAACAGTGCACTTGAAGAATGGGAAAAGGTGTAAATTGGTAAATGATCATTTCAATCCATTTCATTAATATACTGGTACATGGATGATGCTTTGGGACTTTGTTGACACAAAAATTGTAGGTATTTATGCACCTTCACACTCGACACAGAAATCGTAGGTATTTCTACACCTTCACACTCAAAGGCGAAGTGTCTGCTTAGCTCCAGTGCAGGTCCTCACACTTGTGGTTCGTGAGCGTGTCAGTCAATTTGGTCCTACAATTGACAAGATATAAAATATTAGTAGTCCTAGATTTATCGACCGATAGCCTGACGGCATCGCTGAACGTTAAAGCCCTATCGACTGAAGAAATCCGATAAAAGCAGCGTGCAGAAGATGTCAGCAAAACCCCCCAAGTGCTCAGGTCAGCATAGCGCTTATTGGCGTCTCCCGACACGCTCTCGAGTGACCCGGATAACATATCGACAAGCCCCGACCAAACAGCACTCGGCAAGGCCATACCGATTGGGTTACTCGGCAATCAGTATAACGTGGGAATAGATTTATCGGTTAGACACTAGTCATGATTCCAACTTCATTAATAATGAACTTAGCGGATTGAACCTAACCAAGACAGTACTAAGCAATCATCAACGCCACAGAACATATTAAACTAAATTAACTGATAAGCAACAAAGCAAAGGATAAGCTATTGGCTAAAACTCCAATAGAGCACAGATCTAACCATCATCGGTCAAATGATCTCTCATAACTCGTGAGGTCTAATAGATCGGACCAAACCGAGACATTATTAAATCAACCCGAGTCATCAAATCTCATTTGACAGAAGATCGTTACACCGGTGTGATTGATGCAATAGATCTAATATAATCACAAAGAACACTGCATAAGAGATTAGACCACCGCATCGATAACTAGTAGACGTGTAAATCCAACTAAAGTATCGCACTTAACCGAGAAATCTTCAATCGAATAAACACAATCTACCAAGAGGCTACCCCTGCACGTGACTAGAGATCGAACTTAATCGATGCAGCCTAATCCCAAACAGGGGATCGCCGGAATACTACATACCTAAGGTTGACGATACGCCGAGAGTTTGATTGAACAGAATGTCGTCCTTTTCTTTAGTCCCTGGGTGTACATATTTATACCCGTGGAACCACGAGATAGAATCACACCCGAATCATAGAGATTTTGGGATGTAGGATTCGGTGGTAACAGATAAAAGTTATCTACTGCCTATTACAGATTATCATTACATGTATAGGCTAATTATTCCATGGACAGTGCTGATGGACACCTTGTTAGAGCCTGTCAGGGCATGTCTACCGAACTAGCTTTTGATCTAATGGTCCTCCTTCGCTAGATCCGACGATGTTCCCAAATTCTGGTGTCAACAAACTTGGGAGTTTAGTTGAATACCAAATGTTGTCACTGTATCCTTTATATATTGACATTTAGTACAGTGTCCTAGGCACTAAGTTACAAGTCTATTCTTGCTCATGTTATACCTAAGTGTACCTACCTATGTCAGGTCATGTTGATCCATCTGTGGAAGTTTCTTTTCATGCATTTCTATAATAATTCAGGATTATTATTTTGGCAATTAAACCATTCTCATTTGAAACTATAAGTGTTAAAATGGTAATACAGATGGATACTGTGATATCACAAGCTCAAGCTACCTTAGGCACACTTATGTCACAACGATCAACATTTGGTGGTATTACAACAAAGATTAGCAATGTTAGCAGTCGGCTCCCTACGGTATATGCCTCATTCCTAGTTACTACCAAACAATTCGTTCCAATATCTTATGTACATCTGAGTATCTGACAAAATTACCTTTTTGACAGATTAATCACATTCTTTCATCTATCAAAAGAAAGAAATCGATGGACACCATTATTCTATCCCTTGTTGCATCAGTTTGTGCATTTCTTATATTCATCTACTGGATGTCAAAGTAGTCTTGCCTAATAAAGGCATTATAGTGTTATAAGTTTGGAAAAGTGGTATACATGCTTGCCGTTGGTGTTTGACTGTTTGTACAATATCGCCTCAATGTTATTATATTTTTACCTGTTGTTCTAGTTACCTTGACTATCATTCCGATTGAGCTACTTCAACCCCATTTGTACATGAGCCGTGAGTAAGTAAAAAGTTTCTGGACATTGATTTAAATGTTCCCGTCCTGCCATATCAAAGGTTTATGAAATGAATCTAGAATGCAAAAAGGATAACTGCCTGGGTTTGATGCGTTTGAATGGTACAGTACTTGAGCTGCAGTTCTAATCAGGGTTCATAAAAGTGGTTTTCTACTATCTCACTGACTAATGGTTAACCATGGTGTCCAGTCTACCTGTTTTGTGAACCATGTTATAATCGACCATGGACTTTTGGATCCTGTTACGGATCGTACGATACCTTGTTTCTGGATGACTTGTGTGAATTTTCTTCTTAAAAATGAAATAATGACGCAATTGTTTGTGTAATGAAATGTCGATCTGGAAATATATATTTAAGAACAATGAAACGATCATGATGTAACCGATTCATAATGCTTAACATGCCCTGTCATAATGTAACATATTCAAGATGAGAAGCACAATGTAGCATTCGGTCTTAGCTGATTGGTTTGGCACTTTGGTTTCAAAAAAAAAAGAAGAAAAGGGAGAAAGCTGATTCGGCAGCAACTTGATATCGTAGAATGCATATGAGATGTACACTATACTAAACTACTGAACCAATTTATCCTGAACCGGGAGGGTATACGATACCATGCTTCGCATATCCAGCACAACAAAATAATGATCTTACGGCATTGGGAATATTAGTTGCCAAGATGTTCACTGGGTATTAACTGTAGGAAAGAAAGCTCACCTAAACCGTCTCAAAACTCCAAATTGGGGTCTTTCTACATAAGTATGTGTCCGGCCTAACCGGTAAACTTCAGATCACATCCGTCAGTACGTCGGCCTGGATTTTACTGTGCAGTATTTTTCTATTTGATCCTCCCGCCGACTTGTGTAAGTCCCAGGCTTGGGCCTGGTTTTGGGGTAGGCTTGGAAAAGCCCGGTTCAAAATCACAAAACCGAGCCCGGCCTGGTTTGACTATTTATGTTATTTTTTGAGCCCAAACCTAACAAAAAGCCTTATAGCCTGGCCCAACCTAGAAAATTTAGTGTTAATTTTATAAAAGGAAACTTAGCCCGCCCTGGCCCGATCATCGGGCTCAAAAAACCAGCCTTGAGACTGGCTCGAGACATGCACCGTTCCTGGCCTAGCCCAGATAGACTGGCTCAATTTAGATAAATATCCAAATAGATCAGATAGGAATCTGAGTAGCATAGTTGTTATGGCGGTGCGGCGAGGTGAGACGCCAAACTATCTTCACACCTTTTAGGCGAGTATAGCGTGTGACGAGATGATGCCATACTCACTTCACAAATATTGTAGCAGCAGTATAACACAATTATTTCTGTAACAGTACAAATGTAATTCTAGAACCACATGAAAAGATATACTACTTAAGTCCAATAGTCCATTCTCCATATTTCATAGCAAATTAGCAATTGTTCAAATAACCAACAACAATTGTTCATAGCAACACTAACAGCAACAATAATTGTTTATAGCAAGTCATACACAAATAAGCAAACAGGAAACTGCCAACGAGGCCACAACCAATAATGAACAATCTAACACTCTCATCTCTCATTCTCAATAGTCATCATTATCAAGGTTGAAATATTCATTCAAAGTGTTACCCAAATTTTCTTCATTACTCTCTTGGTTACCACTTTGTGGAACTTCACCACAGTCATCAACATCTTCATCATCAAGAATAAAATCTTCATCTTCTTGGACGTCAACCTCATCCTCGCTATCACGAACCCTTGGACGGCGTGAAAAACCAATGACATTACCATCATGGGCTCTCCTAGGAAGATTGTGACCTTGAAGTCTTTGTGATGCACCAATAGCCTCATCAACATGGTCCCATGTAAGGTCGGTGATGCCTACTCCACGATGACCTTGAATTAATTCAGGTGATGGGTCCACCCATTCACTACCCCAATCAAAATCCTCCTAACTATAGGATCATAATTACGACCTTCTTGACGCCGTATTTGAAATCTAGTTTTCATCTTTTGGTTGTACTGGACATAAACCAAATAATTCAATCTTTTGTATTCTAACTGATTTCTTTTCTTGGTATGGATCTTCAAATGACAAATGAAACAAATAAATAATAAAGAGAGCTAAAGTTAATTCAAAGTTAAAGGCACAAAATCTAAAGAGTTCAAAATAAATGTTTCATCTTCACTTACAAATTCAAATGTGCTCCAATTACGCTCACAACCTGAGGATGAGCAACATAGACTAGTGATTCTCTTTACCAACCTTTGCATCTCTATGGCTCGATCACCATATGCACACCACCAATCAACTAAAAAAATAGAAGACTTAAATTTATGGCTTCTAGAGATTAAAATTGCTAAATTAAGTTTTAAATTCAGAACATACCAATACTTAGTATTGTTTGATTTTGGATGGCTGATTCACTTGAAAATTGATCTCCTCGTTGGTCCTCATATTCAATGGATTGTCTTTCAATTTTGCTTCCAAGATTGACATCAAGCACCATTTTTTGGATCACATTGTTGAAACACCCTCTTAGCTCATCAACTAATGTATCATCTCCTCTTTTTTAGATGACAAAAAAATTACCTGGATTCAAAAAGAGAGCAGCCCCATGCAATTTTTGTCCCATTTGCTTTACCCAACATGTATCAACAATTTTCATGATTTTTTAGCAATCTTGACTTGTTTTGGCTAGGAAAAGATGCCTTTATTTTGTCATTTGCTTCAGCCATAAGTGCCATAACTTCTGGCATGGCTGGCTTCTCATCTCCATCAATGACTCTCAACACAACAAGCAAAGGTTGAGTGGCTCTAAGGAAATCCTCAATTGAATTTCAAAATTCTTTAGAGAGCACAATCTCATACACACTTTTGCCTGCCTCTATTGCAGCCAATTTGGACCTAGTCCAATCTTCACTAACAAATAGATATCTCAATGCATCTTTATGCTTGTGCAAGCTACGCAAAGTAAGAAAAGATGTGGCAAAACGAGTGGCTCCAGCTCTCACAAGGTCTCTCCCACCTGTCTTTTCCCTCATTGCACTAAGAAGTTTCCCATGCCTATAAATAAATGTGGTGATGTGTTTGGCACGTGAAATTGGTTTCTTGAATTCTTTTAACTTTTCAATGTCTTTCAACATAAGGTCCAAGCAATGTGCCGCGCGCACAAGGAGTCCAAAAGAGTTTGTTGGCATCCTCTTCATAAGTATCTTGCCTGCTGTCTTGTAGTTGACACCATTATTGATAACAACTTGAACTGCATGATCTTTTCCAATATCATCAATTCTCTTAAGAAGTAAATCTGCCAACATTCTTGCATCATGCACTTCAGAAGATGCATCCACAGACTCCAAAAAGAAGGTCCCCTCTGGACTATTGACAAGGAAATTAATCAAGTGGCGCCCCCTTCTATCTGTCAAACCATCTGACATGAGTGTGCATCCATATTGGCTCCAAGCCTCCATATGTTTCTCCTTAATTTTATCTATTTCTTTCGCACTCTCCTCTAACAAAGGCACCCTTAACTCATGATACTAGGAGGCTTATATCTAGAACCATATTGTCCTATGGATTCACACATGACCTCAAAGCTTCTACTATGAGCAGCATTGAAAGGAATTCCACACTCATAAAAGAATTTTGCTACATGCATGTTCACAACATGTCTTTCTTCTTTAGTTCTCATCTTTGACTCAATAGAAGCTTGAGCCGCAGTGCCCTTGGTATGCCTTTCTTCAACAATTACTTCAGGAGTTTTTCTAAGCATATGCACAACCGACTTGTTTAACTTCACCTTTGGTTGTGTAACCACGAAATTGAGGAGGGATTGCTTTCTCTTGACTGCTGTTCCAGAACTTGGTACAACATTAGCTGTTGTTCTAGAACTTTGGGCAGCATTGGAGGCAGCAGTGGAAGCAGCAGAAGAGCCAGTAGCAGAGGATGCAATAACTCTAGCTACCTCGGCTACATCATCCTCCCCAACATCATCTAACACAAGTGGTTGATATCTTTTGTTAGCATTCAAATAATCATGTATCTCTTTTCTGATTGATTCGGTAGTCTTGCCACACTTGACTACATCCCCATATCCACCAACAAGATGTTGTTTCAGCCTCTTAATTCCTTCAGACAATTTTCTGTCACAAAGTGAACAATGCAACAGATCTCTGTTTCAAATTTCAGGCAAAAAGAATACTTCCATCCTGGGTCCTTTGATTTTGCCTTTCTTTTTGGATCATTTTTTATCTAACGGTCCAATGCCACTTGCTGGTGGTGCTGCATCAGCATTATTGTTGCTCATGATGTCTAGTTAGTGATTGTCTGCTCCTAGTAAAAGTTAGCACAAGAAATTTACAACAATACTAATTAATAGCATAGCAAATAAATCAATAACCTATTCTATTTTGTGGATCCATATATAGCAGACACATCAGCAATACTAATTTATGTGAATTCATATATAACAGACACATCAAGAATTTGGCATTATTTCATACAGGAATTCACATATAGCACAAGAAATAAATCAATAACCTATTCTATTTTATCGATCTAGAAGCATATTGGTCACTGGATCCAAATTACAACTATTTCATACAGCTGAGCCAATAACTATTTCATATAGCACAAGAAATAAGTGAACAACAGATCCCACGTGTAGCAAAGAAGCAATATGTACTCTGTAGCAAGAGGTACCGAGGGATAGAGGGATATCATGGGAAAAGCAGAGGAAAAGCACGAGTGGTCAACGTAGAGGAGCCGGGAGCGCACACGCGAGTGCTCAATGCAGAGGAGCTGGGAGCGCACACGTCGGAGGCATGGAGCTAGGGGAGAGGCTAGCACCGGCAGAGGGAGCGGCAGGCAATGGCGAGTGGTGGCGCATGTAGCGGCGAGAGGGAGCAGCAGGACTATGGGACGACTAGAGATGGAAGGGAGAACTGGAGGCACGGAAGGGAGAACTGGCAGGCGAGCTATGGTTTCTTTATTTTTCTAGCTCACACATGACTGCAAACTCAGGCCAGATAACACCAACTAATTCGGCCCATTGCCAGAAGCCCAGAACGTAGAAAAATTCTTCACCATCGTGCCTGGCGTCACCGTGAAGCAGTATGGCATTCGTCCGACGCCATACTCGATTAGGCGGATGCCATACTGCCTGAGGCGGAAGCCACATTCGCTTGTAGCAAGTCATCGGCCATGGCATCCGTCGGCGACCGCCTCAACGCCTAATCGTTGGTTAGGCGACAATTAGACGATGCATTAACAACTATGCCGAGTAGAGTCCTGATTGGATCTAGAAGGGCCCAAGCTAGGACGTTTATATATATGAGGGGCAAGGGGCTCGTGCATGACATGTTTTTTGATCGAACGTGCTAATCTATTAGCTACCACGAGAAAACCCTAATCACCACCACCTCTCTCAAGCCCGACCACATCGTTGATCACCCGAGTGCTAGTACACTTTCGATCAGCGTTCTACCCCTAGATGTGTGGATACCAGTAGAGGCGTTGCTATACTGCTTCACTAATCAGATTAGCCTTTGCATCGGCATCAGCATTGGTATCGCTGATCGAATCGGTGGCATCATCGGTTTAAAGGACATGAGGTCGGACGAGGATTTTCCGATCGGATTGGTTGTTTTTGAGCAGGCTAATCGGCTCCCGACCACATCGGCGCATGAGTATTGGATCGGATCGCTTCTCTAACACTTCTTTCGCTGCTTTACACGTCAAGTGGTAACAATCTATGGTCCCTCTCTAGCAAGATATCCTGTGTGCATGGTAGAAAATTTTGTTTTCTGCTATTGTAGTCTCCGCATTCCTCTACATAAGCGTCACCAAATTCTTGTGCCTTCTACTTTCATGTGTGTGTCCTGTGAGAAACACTTAGTATAGGGAATTAGTGAGTAATTCCCAGAGAGAGATCAGTGAGTGGTCTCTACAGTGGACAGATTTAGGTCTGCGAAAAACATGTTTGTGAAGGCTGACATTTTCTTACAAGTAATGGAAAAGTGTTTACATTTCCCCTCGGCTCAGTGGTTTATGGTGACATGTTTGTCTTTATCAAACTTGCAGTGGCAGCAAGAAAGATAGGCTCGGAGATCTTCAAATTCAGCGCCTTTCGGTTCGATATATCAATCGGATGCCCCAAATCGAGCCAGCAAGCTGGAGCCTGGAAAGTGTAAAGGTTGGAGAATTGGGCCATTCTCATCTGCATAGACTCCGGTGCACTGTGCGGTCCTGCATGACCTTGGAAAGATAGGGGATGGAGTAACTGCGTTTGCTACCCTAGTCAGGGTCTAAAGAACCTTCGGGCTTCGGCTGCAATTGAACCGTGGTAAACACCCAGCTCGATTTACATACTCTAGAACTATTAATATTAATATAGGAAAAAATAAATTCTACGTCTTCAAACATCGCAAGAGATACGAGTAGATAAGCATAACCACACTATTGATCAATTCTGGGACGTGTAAAAGAACATGAACATGAACGAGCATCAACCTCTCTTTATTCGTCTGGTAGATCAATAAGCCAACGCCACCAAATTCAGTTGGCGACCAAGACCCTCTCGAAACCGACACCACCAATTGGTTTATTGACAACTCGACAAAAGACTTAGTAAGAGCTTGTTTGTTTCAGCTGAAGATTTTTAGTAACTAGCTAGTCTGTGTATGTAGCTGACTGATCTAAGTATCTAGCTGGTGAAAAGCTGATGTTTTTCAGTTGCTGCATTCTAGTTTATATTCAGATTCTGTAGTTACCGATTCTCACAATCTAAGCCTAGAATCTGAACAGTTTATTTTAGCTTCAAATTATAGAAGTAGCTGCAACTATCATAAACTAAAACAAGAATACCCTCAGTCTTCATCAATAAGAGGAAAAAAGCAAAAGACTCGGAACAAATCCATGAACACTGGAGAGGACAAACCCTATACTACATAACATATTTAAACATCTATAGACTTTATTAAAAAAACACCGAGAACTTGTGAGAACAGAACAAGAGACGGGTCCCTTCCCTTCCCGCCAATGAGGAGGGGAACAAGAGGGGCAGCAACAGCGGTGACTTCGGCGCGCGCTATACTGAACATAATTCCGACCATGCAAAATTTTGGTAAAATAATAATCTAGACATGCCTCAAACACCTTGCCACACTAAAATTCAGAGACTCCATACATTTCCGCACTTAGCGCCTAAAAAAATTGCAAAAGTATCAAATCAAACATACCATTACATACTCCTATCATTCCAATAAATTGTTTTTTCAGAAAGAAAAAGTTGGTTTTGTCATCAAACAAGCACCTGATCGAAAGACTTGGAACGCTCAGTTTCTTTCTTATTACAGCTCGACAAATCCTGGCAATCTGCTTCATCCAACCAGCCCCCACCGGCCCATCCGATCACAGCCGTTACTACACGTATTGTGATTTGCAAGTCGTCATCTGTTTTTTTCTTCCTCCTTTTCAGTCACCGGCAGGCGGCAGATATGCCGACCTCGCCGCATCGCGTGGCCCCAATAGAATATGACGTATCGCGTTTGCGCCATGCACGCCGCCGCACGACGCAACGCAACGACGACGCAATGGCACGCGAGCAGCCGAGCACGCGTCCCCAAATTTTCTTAGATTCCTGGAGGTGAAGAAAAAAGATCTTCATTTGTTCGCAAAGGCAGCTGAAACTAGAATTTTTTTAAAAAATAATATATTTTTTATTTGAAATTGCATTTCTGGTATATGTTTTTTAAAATTTGCAAAAACAGCCTACTGTCGGCAAATGGTATGTTACCAGAGACTTTTTCGGCCTCTATTGACAGAGCATCTACCGACAGAGGCTCTGTTGACAGTCCAACGGAGTTCTGTTACGGTAAAAGGCTCTGTCTTTAACTGCCGACGGAGCCTACAGAAGGCTCCGTCAGCAGTTGAAATGCCGATAGAGCGTTCTGTCTGCAGTTAAGCCTTTTACACTGCCGACAGAGGTTTTGTCGGTAGAGTGGCATCTGTCGGCATATGGTCTATCGACATAGGCAAAAAATACCTCTGTCGGCATATCATTTGCCAACAGTAGGTTATTTTTGTAAATTTTAAAAAACGCATACCAAAAATGCAATTTCAAATAAAAAATATATTATTTAAAAAAATCGCTGAAACTACGATAGCAGACGGGCAAGCATGGCTTTCCATTCATAATTTCGTAAAATTTTGCTTCGATTTTATGAATTTCGAGCTTTTTGAACCAGGGAAAAAACATATGTATGTTGACAGATTTTGGTGAATTTTGAGATTTTCGACCAAATTTCATTTGAATTTTATGGGTTTTCATGCTTATCGCCAAGTCAAAATTGTACCCGTTGGATTGTAAGAGAGGAGAGGAGATGCGAATATTAGTTTTATTGCATTGAGCCTCGAGGACCAATACATATAGGAGCACATGTGTGTAGAGATAAGATAGATGATCCACATGTAAGAAAAGACTATATAAATCTTATCATATATAATATCATCAATATTATCATATACTCCAACCTATTATAAACGCACATACCATATACTCTAACATCCCCAACAATCTAAGCGTAAGCAAAACGAACGCTTAGACTAAAGAAGATATCGATAAAGTGTTCAATGATGATAGCTCTTTATGCCATAGTCAAGGTAGCCAAAAACAATGGACTCGAAGAAGCCATGGTCGAGATAGTCACGCGTAAAGTAATTGTGATCAATGTAGCTAAAGTCAAGGTGCCGATGACGAGAAAGTCATCTAAAGCCGTGGACGCATAGAGAGGCGTCATGAAGTGATCGTGCACTTGTGATGGTGCCACTGAACTAAGATATGCAATGTGCACTAAAGACAAGACGGCAACACAATCGTGGCAGTCATTGAGAAAGGAGACGCCGAAGAGCCGATATTGTTGAAGCCATTGAGGACGAGACACCACATTGGATTTACCAAACCTAAGAACAATCGAGATGAACACGCACAACGGTATTGCCAATACCATGTGGGTGAGCGAAGGGACCAAATGAATCTTGTGCCATAATCAAGAGGACTAGCAGAGAAGGCCTCCTAGACCATCGCAGCGCAAAGCGATGCAGACGGAGAAGTGATGATGTGGCTCACTGTTGTCGGAGAAGACAGAAGTAGTCGAAGAAGAGATGATGACGCTAGCGACATGGTGCAATGGACAAGAATGAAACAATAATGCTAGGGTAGAGGTAGTTGGACCAATGGCCTAGAGAGGTGATAGTGGCAATGGGAGAAAGATGCGATGATGATGTTTGAAGTAGACGAAGAAGAATGTGAGTTGCTAACGATGACCGAAGCGACAATGAATAAGACGAGAGCGATGACGATATGGCCTGAGAAGACGACGCAATGATAGCTCATATCAATGCAACGACTGAAGATTCACAAGCAACAATATTTTGGCCCGGGGAGGCGACATAGTGATAGTCTAAAGCTTGATGATGTGACACGCGTAGTCGAAGAAGATCCATCCTGAAGAGGTCGAACGCTCGATCAGGTGATCAAGCCAATGGCATATGAGACCACTGGAGTAAAGTAATGATACACGAAATCGACGATAGCAGTGGATGACACAAACCGACCAGCGAGTGGAGGTAGAATGATAAAAGAAGTGGCTGCCCCTAAGAGGATCAAAATCTATTCCTAGGGGCAAGAGGCAGCAAAAGGGTGAGAGTGGCATTAGATCGTCCGCTCTAATACCATATTGAATTATGAGAGGAGAAAATATATAAATTTTGGTTATATTGCATTGAGCCCCAAGGGCTAGGGCTAGTATATATAAGAGTACATGTACATCGAGATAAGATAAATGATCCACATATAAGAAAGACTAATATAAATCTAATCATACATAATATTATCATATTCTCTAACCGACCATAAACATACATACCATGTACTCTAATAGTACCCTCAAACGAAAGTGCACACTTATCACGTTGGAGTTAGAACTTTCTAACTGTAAAAATTAAGATACAAATAAGTTTGAATGTCGAAGTCATTTTTTATAATCTACCAAAAAATAGAGCTATACCTACTATCAGTATCCGTTTTGTTCATGGTAAATAGTGGATGGGTTATGGATATCCATGTTACATGTTGGATGGGGTGATCTAACTTGCTGTCTGGTTTGTATGGATGGGGCGATCAACTTCTTGTTTAGTTAAATGAATATAACTCCAAGGGACCAAAGTTTAGTAGGTACACTTTACTTATATACATACATACACACACACACACACACACACACATATATATATATCATTAAAATATAACCATCTGAGATCTTATTTTATAAATTTAATCATAAAAAATAGAATGGTGTAATCAGATCACAAATTAGATAAATGATTTATAAGAAAAATCATAAATTTAATTGTAATAAATAAAACGGTGTAATCGGATCATAAATTATCATTTATGAGAAAAATCATTTAAAGTTCGCTTAAAAATGATCCCACTCCAACCAAAGTAATCCATACATGCAAAACAGGTATGGATCCATTCAGCTATTTTGCTCGGATTTTGTCATGCTCGAATTTCATAAAATTCCAAACAATGTATATTAATCCATATCAAAAAAAAGACATGGTATACATTAACAAAGTTGATAACAGAACAACGGTATAAACAATAAATACAAAAATTAGTACAGAGGCATATAGAGGCTTACACTCAAAAGCAACAACAGCAGCGGAAAACAGGCGAAGCCTACGGCACCCTCTTCATAAGCTCTTAAGTGCGGACAAACTAGGCCTTCCAACCCATTCTTCTTTCTGCTAGCTTCTAAAGGGGGACAACAAGATTGAGTACAGGGTACTCAACAAGCCACAGAAATACACATAATGCAAGGTATTGTCAAGGAGTGATAAGGCGTTCATTTGCATAAAGCCAATTTTAACTTTAAAGCATGAATAACATTTAAAATGAATAAATAACATAAATAAACATGTTCTTGTTTAACAAAAGGCTCGAGTAGTGCACCAGCACTCACTCGCCCTCTTGCCCGGACCAACCTACGCCTTAGCATTGATCCCACACCAATGTACCAATGAACTACCAAAGCCATAGTCGTCCGGCACAAGGCCATAACCCAAAGTTCCATTTAAAACAGAGATTGGTAAACAAAGCTAACCGTGAAGAACACCACTTAGCATGCCCATAACCGAGGGCACGGCTATTCGAATAGTTTATACTCTGATTAGAGGTGTACAAATTTACCCACAAGGCACACGTTCCACACACCGAAGTGTGCCGAAGTACCACCACGATACCTCGAAGGAACATATGCCAAAGCCCTTAGTATAGCCTGCCCAACATGAGGTCACCACACTAGGTTTCGCCGACGCTCCCTTAGAGTCCAATCTGGAAAGAATAGACAGGACCTCCATTGGGCCGCTCAACCCCCATTGGTGCCACGCAGACGAGACCACCCAAGGCAGCCCTCGACAATGAATCCACACCATAAGGTACATTTCTCCTTGGGTTGGCAATCATGATTATTCTGCCCCCTCGCCACGGTGCCCCCACTCCAAACGAACTATACGCCGGACTAGGACTTACCCACTAGTCTTATGGTTTATACGATAAAGGCTTTCATGACAGATCTCGTGGACCGATCCTTATAGTGCCTGGGGTGCGACCAACCCACCACTAGCTTGCACCCGAAACTCTCCCATTCAATACTTCAATCTTTGGACAACAATGCGACTTTTTTAGACAGCCAGCCAAAAGAACGCCCTTTTGAATATCAGAGATGAGATCAAAATGATAGTGATAAGTCCCCTATTCAAGAAAAACCTAACATTTGATTCTAAGCATGGCTAAGCGTAATCTTCAACTAGCAGTATGCAAAGGAGTAGTATGGCTAGTTGGTCTAAAGCTAGGTTTATCAAGGATTCACAAGCTCAATTCATCAATGGCTATGTTACAAGGGACATGGCATAGCATAAGTATTAAACATCTAGTAAGTAAGTGAAAACATGCATATACGGTTAGATTTCAAGTAGTTTGGAAAACTAGGTTCAATATGTTCAAGGTGAAAGTGACTTGCCTCTTGCGCTTCTGATTAACCTTTCAACTCTTGCACCGAGACTTTTGGGTCTTGCGCGAGGTCCTTCAAACCTTCGAAAGCTCGAGAATCTACACGGTACGTAAAATAAGACAAAACTCTAAGAAAAACCAAATAAACAAAACAACCAAAATATTGTTATTAGTTAGATGATTGCTTAAGGAGAATTGTAGAACTTGAACGGGGTGAATCGGAGTTAGGGCACAAAAGATATTGGTTCAGAATTGGATGGAGTGACCTCGACTGGTGTACGAGCAGTATGGACCAAGTACACATTCGAGTAGAACATGATTTTTGATGAATCTAGAAAGTTAAACGGATCAATTCAGAGTTCAAACGGAAAATATATGAATTTTACAAGTTTGAATTCATTCATAGGAAATGATAGAATTCGCGAAAGAAAGGAGATGATCGTGAGATTATCCTTTGGATTAAATGAGATGGTCGATATACGATCATGTTAGATTACAATCGTCGAATGAACACGTTCATTTAGATAGAATAAAATAGAACGATTGAACTTGGGTTGAGCCATGGAATAAAAGGTTAACCGAACACGGTGAACGACCGATAACAAAAGAGTATGGATGAACTTAGTCGAATGACCGAGATAGGTTGTGGTCATGGAACAATCTAGCTCATTCGACTTTGGATAGGGAGACGATCGACTAAAGGTACACGTAAAGGCTTAACTGATCGAGCCTTAGCGACCATGATGAAGGATTTGGATGGGAATGACAAGATTTGATAATGAACGGCAATGAATGATGAAAACAACCGACGACCAATGACGACCATCGACGAACGTCACACATCTGACTACCGAACATCAATCAAATCTTGACCGATGGATTAGATCAAATAAAAGAGAGCAATGCGGCATTCGACCACGATGACCGACGATGAACAGGAACTCCGGTTTATAAAACAAAACAACGGCGAACGAAGGAATGCAGCAACTATGAACTCTAGAGCGAAACACAGTGGAACGAAGGGAGAATCGTGTGTTCTAGGAATAGAGGGTTTCATTCTCGCTATTTGACGGATACAAAAGGGACTATGGCATAGACTAAATCCAATAAACAAGATGGTATATGACAATCAAGGCACACACCAGAACAAAGAAAGAGAATGGTGGCGTGGAAGATGAACAGGAACAGCGGCAAGCTGCAGCTTCTTCTCTGATTCTCTGATTTTCTGGCTGCTGTTTTCTTGATGAAGTTGGACAGGGGCAGGCGGGGTTGATGCAGCGATGGCAAGACTTCTCTGGTCAGGGGAAAGTGCGGCCGACAGCGAAGGATAGATGAACAGGAACTTGCGAGCTGCAGTTTCACTGGTTTGCTGTCGTCAGTTTTTTTCTGGTTAGGGGCCGTGAAGAGAGCAGCAATACGCAGGGATCAGAGGGAGAGGCAGCAGGCTCAGCAGGAAAAAGGAAAAAAAAGGAGGGAAAATGGAAACGTTCCATGCAGCAACTAATGGGAGAAATAGCGTGCAAATGCTTTGACGAAGGCGTAGAACAATATCGATGAACGATAACCAACCACATGACATGATAGATCGGAATGAAACGATGAACAGAACGAACTTCGACGATTAAGGCATACACAAAACAAATCGACGATGAATAACATGATGATAATAAGGAATAGGATCGGTGAACGATAACTAATCAACACTGCATGACCGATCGGAATGGAAGAACAATGATATGATACAACGAAATAGACTTATGAACAAATGCTAAGATACGATACAAAATTCAGGAAAAACAGGGAAGACGAGAGAGGTTCTCACAGCGGGCGAAGAGAAGATATGCAGCGGATACAACGTTGAAGAAGCCGGTCAACCAAGAAGAAGAGTGCACTGATCCACGCTTTTTAATTCTGCAGTATTCTCTTCCTGTTTCTTCACTGCAGTTCTGTTTTTCTAGGTTGGCAGGGAGAGCACGTAGGAGCAGGAGGTGCTATGCAGCACGGAGCAGCAGCGAAACTGGGCGCGGCTCGCGCTGAGGAGCAGCAGTGACGTGCAGCTCTGGCGAGCAGGAGCGCAGAGAGAGAGGGAGGCAGCGAGCAGGGAGGACTGCTGGGGCAGCTGCGCGGAGAGGTGATGGCCAGGGGAATGACACGGCCAGGAGCAAAACAAGAGGAGGAATGGTAAGGGGAGACCTCAGGATTAACGAGAGGGGAAGAGAAATATCACCATTAAAGCATGGATTAAAGGGGCAATTAGGAGGGATAAACAGCTACGTGCGGAGAAAAGAAACAGCATGCAGCAATGAAGGAAAAAAAAACGGCATGCAGCGGTTAAGGGGAGGAAATGCAGGGAGAGCTAGGGGAGAGAGGTGGGAGCAAATGCGCTGGAAAGGAAGAAGCAGGCAGCGCACGCAAAACAGAGGAAGAAGAAAGGAAAGAGGAAAGGGAAAAGGAAGAAAAAGGGTTTTCTCCAAAATTTCAAATTTGGACTTTTAAATAAATTAAGGTATTTTCAAGGGGTTTTGGATTTTAAAGAAATGAATCATGAATATTTTAAAGAATATTCGATGATTTGGAAATTTGAGAAATTCCATATTCGCATCGGAATTTGAAATTCCAGTTTTGAACACGAAAACATGGATTTGAATTTACTTCAGGATTTCAAAGGAAAAGAGGATATTTTGAAAGGGATTTTCATGGAATTCAAACTAAGCGATTGAAAAGGGGATTTTGACTTTGCGAATGATAATAGACAATCGGATCCTCCGGTTTTACAATGGGAAAACAGAGAGATTTTGCTGAGGAAGAGGATTCGAACTCAGCTAGAAAAAGAAAGGATTTTAATTACTTTTCCAATTAACATTATTTACTGAAATATTGTATGTTCACTATTCTAGTTGGAAAACCTTAATAAAATCAAAACCTAAATAGTTTTGAGACAGAAGAAATTTATTAAAAATTCCTCTAGCCGAATTTGACTTGGTTTTACATTATTTTTAATCGGAATGATTTATCATACATTTTATTCATACAAGAATTCTGTTGAAATGTATTTCATTAATTCACATTAGACTTTGTGATGAAATGATATTAGTTGTATCCTAATTAATTCCTTTGCGCCAAAAATTTCAGAAAATTTTTGGGACGCAATTTAGAGCAAAGAGAATTTTAAGAAAAAATACTCCTGCTACGATTTATTTTAAACGAAATTTTTAAGCCTGTATTTTAGCTTCCTTATTAATTTACGAAAATCTGGGCGTTACAGATTTCCCCATCCACCATCTTGGTAAAATATTCTCGCGCATCAATCAAACAGTAAAAAATAACCTCCAAATCTCCCTGACTCGCCCATAAACCAAACAGAAATATGGGGTCATCTCCTACACTAAACCTGCAAATAGCTAGACACTAAATTGGGTCAAGCCAGTGGAGTACTCCATGATCTAGTGTTCAATGGTCAATTATTCCGGTGTAAATGGGGCGTTGAGTACTCCAGAATCTACAACTGAACACTAGAAAACGCGTAGTATTTAGATTGCTCGGTTTTAACCAAATGGCTAATTGGGCATCGTCACTATACCATGGCCTCACCACATCGATAGATAGTCTATTGACGAAAGCACCATTTACGTCAAAACATCTATCAACAAAAACCTTTACCTATAGAAAGTGTCCGGACAAAGTCAACTCTAGTCCAAAAGGGAGCAAGACTGGAAGAGGACTCTTGACTTGAGAAACACTTTCAGTCAGTGTGTAATAAATCGAGAATTCAGCTGCGTCACTCGTCGTTGCAGCTAGCTCTGATGCAGTGTAAACAAGCCTTAACCATTGGCTTCAGCTAATAGCCTAGTCATCAAAAGAGTAAACTGAATACACTTAAACACCAGTGCTACAGTGATCATGAGAAGTGATAACCACGGCACCAATCACAAACTGACCACAATCACGATCCTAACAACCGGTTTATGTGATCTAATGCCTGAGATTATGATTATGGACTGGACTGACTGATGCTGCGACATCCAACAGGTGATTGATTGCTTGATTGATAGATCCGCTTTAGAACAAGCGACAAAATGAGATAATCTACAAAATTACTAGCTATTATTAGTAGGTAGATGATAATTGGTTTGATTGATTTGCTCAAAATCTATCAGAAGTGCCAATCAGATGTCGTTTATTATGCGATTCCTAAACACTGAATTCAGACCAAGAAATGCGAAAAATGGACAATTCCAATCCTTCACTAGCTGTTCACCTAGGTTTTGGTAGTATGATCCAAACGATCAATTCGATGCCCTTGAGGATTAAACTGTACAAGAACACAGCAATCGAGAGAGGAGAAAATGTCGAATTTCACAAACCGGAACAATGTTGCCGTCGCCGGCGACGCTAGCACTTCCACGCGTAGATCAGGAGGGAGAACCCGTCGCCGCGCTGCATCTCGGCCTCCTCGGGGCTCGCCCAGTCCATGACAGTC
>KE372698.1:357596-388572 GCA_000418225.1 Zizania latifolia | reverse complement strand
CCCGCCCCACAGAAGGCGGAGGAGGAGCCCGGCGTGGGTGGGGCCGACAGGCGGATCACGGCGCGGAGCGAGAGGCCGAGCGAGGTGCGCGTCCAGGAGAGCGCGGCGAGGCCGAGGTGGGTCTCGTAGACGGAGGTCGCCAGGCTCGGTCCCGCCGCCACGGGGCCGGAGCCAGACGGCGCCGCGGCAGCCGGCGCGCAGCGGAAGCACGCCGCGATCGCGGACGGCATCGCGCCGGCAGGGCGCGGATGCTACGAGGGAGGCGAGATGCGTGCAGCTGTGATCCCGTGCGAATCCAAGGCGTAGCCGTGCGGGTGCGGTTAAGCCGCGGGCGGATGTGGACTCGTGGACTCGTGGTGGACTCGTGCTCCACTGGTGGGGTCGGAATGAATGGGTTGGCACGACCAGGATTTTGTTGGCCCGCGGCACTGACATAATCGGAAGAAAGCTTTCACAGGACAAGTCGTTCGCACTTCACACGTTTAGAACATCTTCAAAATATCACTAAATTTTACAATATTATCGTATAATGAGTTTTTTTTAATAAAATTTAATCTCTAAATCTTCTTATATCATTGACAATATATCTTACTGACAAATCTCTTCGTTTTTCTTTTATTTCTATCTCTTGTATCACCGACGAGTGGAACCGGAGTGAATAGAGAATGTGAGTCACTCCCTAGAAATAAAGAGCATGGAGGAAGATTTTAGTGATCTCTAAAAATTAAAAACTAAATAGGAGAGTCATTGGAGAGATATTTTAGACTAGAATTGCTAATATTAAAGATAGAGAGTTATATTGGACATCTCTATTAGAAATGCTCTTAAAAAAACTTTTCTAAAAAGTGGAGAAATTCTAGTCTCATCTTGATAATTGCCGCGAAAATCCCCATGTCACGCTTTGCTATGATTCAGAACTGACGGCTAGTCTTCTATTACATGTTATAAGGGGAAAGTTAAAAATATACTATTATAATTTTTAAGTTTCAAAATATATTATTATTGTGTCATTGATAGTTGAGGACTACCATAACCACTGTAAGTGATATTATATTCTTCAAATTCTTAAAAATTATAATGACATGTGGAAAATTTGTCCTATTATAAATCGTTCAATTTTTTATAAGTCAAACTTAAAAATATAACGACAACTATAATATCAAATTAAATTTATTAAATTTATCATCAAATATATTATAATAATATATTTATTTGATATTGTAAATGTTTATATATTTTCTTTAAACTAGATTAAAATTAAAGCAGATGAAGTAGGTAGCTATGACATATAGTTATCACAATAAGAACAGAGTGGTGTGATCTCTATAAGTCGTCTTATTTTTTCAGATAATGAAAATAGTTTACATGTTTGGTCTCTGTCAATAAGCACAATTAGGTCGCCTTATGGAATGCTAAGGTAAGCTAGAGTGCATTTAGATATTTATTGAGTGTATTCTGTATTTTGTATCCTTCTACAACTTATATGTTATTAAAAACTAGTATCCAACTTGCACGAACCATAAACTAAAATACTAAGGGTTTGTTTGATAGAACTTTAGATCCTGGATCACAAGAATCAAGATCCTACAGAATCAGCTATGTAAAAAGTGTTTGGTTCGTCTGTTAAAGTTTTGGTTAGTCTGTTAACTCTAAAAATCTTAATAGGGTAGATTTGAGGAAAAAGGACAATCTTATCCATGATTATTTATATGTTTTTTAAATCGTTTATATATGTATCATTTCAAAATTTTATTTAAAATTTGTGAACCATCCAATAGTAGAATATGACACATATTTGACTGTTATACATATAAATACGATTTGCTAAGTAATATTGTTCATTAACATGACTTTGTTTAAATGATTGTAGGAGAAAAACAAATGTTAATAAACAGTACTGCTCATCCACAAAATTTACTCATACATGAAATAAATAATACTTCAATTGTTTGAAACCAGTCATTGAAATTGTTATTTATTTCTATCGACCAATAATCAGGAAAAAATTGAAGACAAGAAGGGAAAATACGTTCTAGGGTTTCTCTGGATTTCTCCATTTCTTTGCGCCCGCTAGCTATGGCTTGTCGGCCACCACGTGTCCCCACCCACACCGCGTCGACCCTACCCACCACTCATCACTACCACAGAAAACTCTATTAGTGACGAGTAATAACCTCTATTAATGACAGACATGTCTCCCATCACTCTTATCACGTTAGTGAAGTTAGGTCATTAGTGACGGATGTTCACCTCTCACTAAAGGGGGTCATACCGGTGCACCTGTCACGCCGCTTTAGTGACGGATGATTATTTAGGCCCGTCACTAATAATATAGTCATTTTGAAAAAAAAATTATTTTTATGCTGTATTCTGAATCAAAGCTAGAATTTAGCACCCAACATCCAATATTGCAAACACATATATTAACTTCATCACAGAACACCATAGACAATTCATCACAGAAATTTGAGAATCAAATTAATCACATATATTAGCTTAAAGTTTCATCACTAAAGTTCCATAAGGTTCGAATGTGAGAAATAACAATTTACACCACATACATAGTTGCCTTAAGTACACCATTATTGATGTTAAAATGAAAGGTACATATTATGCCAACTTCTAACTCGTTATCTCGAAGAAATTGGTTAAAACCAGTAATTGGGTAGCATCGTCCATCTGTAGATTTATACACTGCAATTAAGACTGTTGTGCTTCCTGCTGCTGTCAGTTAAATCTAGGTGGTATGTTGATATAGGTGAGGTGTGATGTACTTCTCATAATATTATCTTGAAAAGTATTATTATAATAAAATTTATTGGAAGCTAGTTAGACGAGGCAAGACAATATATGTAAATGTTTGCAATTATGCCATGTGCGAAGTGTTTACCATCGACTTTTTCTTGATAATCGAGGGATTAATTGTGCAGACATATAACTGAGTCTTGAAGGATAAACCTACCGAGATGTCTTGCAGGAGAGCTCTCCTTACTAGAGTTACATTTGTATGATTGCTAAAATAACAGATGTTCTTCAATCTGGTCAGTGTCACCCTCCAACAGACCATCCAAATTCAACTGACAGCAGCAGGAAGCACAACAGTCCCAATTACAGTGTATAAATCCACAGATGGACGGTGCTACCTAACTACTGGTTTTAACCAATTTCTTCGAAGTAACGAGTTAGAAGTTGGCACAATATGTGCCTTTCATTTCAACATCAACAGTAGTACACTTGAGGCAACTATGTATGTGGTGTAAATTGTTATTTCTCGTATTCGAACTTTATGAAACTTCAGTGATGAAACTTTAAGTTAATATATGTGATATTAATTTGGTTCTAAAACTTCTATGATGAATTAGCTATGGTATTCTGTGATGAAGTTAATATATATGTTTGCAATGTTGGATGTTGGCTGTTAAATCCTGGCTTTGATTCAGGATGTAGCCTAAAATAATTTTTTTTTAAAATGACCATACTATTAGTGATGGGTCTAAATAATCAATCACCCGTTACTAAAGGATCCTTTAGTGACGGTTCACATTATGACTCGTCACTAAAGGGGTATGATAGGTGCACCGACATGACCCCCTTTAGTGACGGATGTACCCTTTAGTGACAAGTGAACATTCGTTACTAATGACCTGGTTTCACTGAAGACATGCCCGTCACTAATAGAGATTATTACCCGTCACTAATAGGGTTTTCTGTGGTAGTGGCGCCACTGTGCTCGACACTCGCCTTCGCCCGCCGCTGCTGGTCGTCCATGGCACGTCCCCGTTCGATGCTTGGCCCCACCCACCGAATGACCCTGCTCGTCGCTCGTCGCTGCTGGCTGGCCGCGATGTCCCCCCACGCCCACAAGCTTTCATGGTCGCACGAGGTGGTGAGAGAAGTGACACGTGATGACGAGTAGGTGGATGGTATTTTGTGGGTAATTTTTCATAGGTTTAAAGGGCATTTACAAAAAGAAGGTGGATCTGAAGCTGTGGAGCGACCTGGAGGCCACTCCACACTGCTAGTTCATTTTCTTAGAGTAATTTGGCTTGCTCTAGCTCTAATTTTTTATGGATCTAAATCGTTTGGTTGGACTCTAACTTCACCAAACCTAGATCTACGACCTAGAGCCTTATCAAACACCCTCTAAACTGTAACAAAGCATCTCCCGAATCAGCTCACAAAGTGTGTTCCTTTTTTCTCTGTTTCTAGCCACCACAAATCCCAAATCTTCCTCTAGGTGAAATTGGTAAAATTAGTTATCGTAGATGGCACTACACTTAGTCCAGCAAATATACAGATATGCACATCTGTCTGTTTGGATATAGAGACCCTTTTTTCCATTAACTTCAAAAGGCCAGCAAATCTGCTTTGCGTCGTAAGAAAGAAAAAAAGGTCTCTTTGGTCACTTGGCATGCACGTGATACCCATTCTGTAGCCAGCTTTTTCCGCCAAAACTGACCAAGCCTAGACGTGAACACAATGCAGATACAAGTATCGATCGCTCAATATAAAAAGGGACGTAGTCATGATGAGCTGGTTGGTCAATGCGAAATTACCGCACCGGTACGGCACGGCCGTCGCCACTTTCTAGCGAGCTCATTGACGACATAGCACCACAGTATTATTATAAAACCAGTCCCTATGCAATAAATGTAGCAAATAACCTACTTTTATATATATATATATATATATTGTAAAAGTTATCTATGATATTAAATGTAAAAATAAATAATATAGTTATGGACTACTCATAAAACAATAAAATATACTACTTATTGATGTCATTATTTATAAATAGCAATGTTTGGTAGGTCTCACAGTTTATTTCCTACATAGCTCATAATTGCTATATTTTATATAATTGTTGTCACCTGGACCATATAGTCTAGATAGATTGCTGATGCTCTAAGAAGTATTGAAGGCAGAAATTAAGTTTTTTTGTAAAGTTAAAGTTATAGAGTAAAATGTTTTTGATATATAGAATAGTGTAGCGAAAGTATTGTTCGCGTTACTATAGCTTCAGTGCTGTAACCACAGGCCTATAATTGTTGATCATCAAAATAGACGGTTGAGATTGTGCACAATCCTAAGCTGCAGCCACCATAGGTTGAGTGTCGTGGTGGTGACTTACAAACCTGGTCAGCACAAAACCTTTTATCAGTGAGTTATTTATTCGCTCATTTATCTTTTAGCTCGTTTGTCAATCAATGAATGGGCATACAACTTGTCACATATTTACCCATTTTTCCTTGGGTTAAAAGAAAGATGTATCTAACTTATAATTAAAATTGTGTATCTCTTGGTAAGTTCCTTAGAGTCTATTTGGCATGGTTTCAGATTTTGACTTCGGATTCTCCTTGAAAGTGATTCTTTAGCAAATCATATTTAGATATGAAATCGCTTGACTAGATGACTAGATTATAATTTTGTAAGATATGATAATAATCTAAAATAACTATTATACACATGTCTCTAGGTTATATTATATATGTGATTGCTTTTGTTATATGATCTAAAACTACATGAACAAAAATAAACAAATAATATAAAATATAAATCATATTACATATATTGTATGGTATGATAATATACTTTAATTATATATAAATATTTTCATAAACTTCTATATGTATTTTTAATTTTTGTTAACTTGATTCTCATGAGAATTAATGTTTTGAATGTTTTACCTGATTCTCTCCTATAAATATAATAAAAAGGAGAACAATTTCTTCTAAATTCTAACATGAATCATTTTTATTTTTACTCATTTGATACACATTCTAGAAATTTTCTGACCACGAAAATCACAACACCTTACTTTTATGAGGCGAGAAAAAACAGAGATTCACACCGGTGAGGCGGTGAATTCATGATTAGACCGACGGCACGCACGCACGGCTGCTGTGAGTCGTCGGTGGCCGACGGCATAATGCGTGAGCTGCAGGCTGTCCGTCCGGCTCTCCCAAATTAAGGACGACGGGAAATAATGCGAGCGGCGCGCTGGTGCTGGCCGCTGGGCACAAATCGATCAAACAACGACCTCCCCGCTAGCTGCCGGCAGGCGACCGGCACGGGGCTTTGAAGATAGCAGAGCTGGCCGTCGCGTCGTCGGCGAAGCAGTTCAGCAATCAGCAACGCAACGGCACCTTCCATTGTCAAGTAGGATGTCACAGCAGGAGCCGACTTGCTTGTCCGTCTGCCGCAAACTGGACGGGCATGACATTTTAGGCGTAGCCAAGTATAGCATAGTTATCAGTTAAATCCAATACTAAATTGCTATATTACAGTTGTTATATTATAGAAAAAAAAGTACATGACATAATAAAAAATTGCTATATCATAGGAATCCGTAGCCTTTCAGGCCTTCACCGTTGATTGATCTCATCAGGTTAAGAGGTAGCTTTGCGCAGCTACCAAAAAAATTTAAATTAGAATATTATTTAAAAATTCTTGGTCAATTTTTTGACAGTTTTGACGCTAACACCATTACGAACATAAATATAAAAAATATTTTTTGTTATAAAATATCGGACGATAGTTTTTTTTTTCAAGGGAACAAAGTTTGCACAACTAATAAGTCGTGATTCTGCTGGGGGTACCTTTTGGTTCATCTTGGATTCTTCGCCGCACGCAGATTCCCATTGACAAGTTTCACATCACCGATGACATTAGGCAGTTTATAAAAGCTTTCCTTTCGTGCACACAAACTTTCATAGCTCATTTCAAGAAAACAATTCTCTGCTCCCCTGCAACTGTGAGCTCGGGGCATGGATGCTACCGAACTGATTTACCAAACAACCAATAAGATGATGACATGAGCCATTTCTATAGCCGGTAGATGATGATGAATAAACCTATACAGAATGAAATAGCCCCTAAAATAGGGGTAAACAACTAAAAGACATGAGAGGTGTTTGCTCTTCTACACAAGTGGGAAGAGCTGGGAAACATCCCCTACACATGACTTTCTCAGCCAATTTCCATGCTTTTGAAGCTATACCTAAAAACCAATCCAATGCAATAACAGCATTGAGTATCACAATATAAGATCATATCCATGCAAAATTTCAAGATGACATCTCTGCAATCTTTTTTTAGCTTCAAAAACGAGGAAAGCAAAAGACAAGAAGGCAATTGAATGATCGTTCTGAAACCAGCCTCCACCTCACAACTTAAAAAAACTGAAACTGCATCCTTTAAAGCCCCCAGGTGGTGCTGATAGCCTGAAAATATATCATAACAAAATATTAAAAATCACATTAATGTAGAAATTCAAGAGCAACTACATGCAATTCAGTAATAGACATTCCTGCAGTTACTTAATTGTTGCTTTTACTAGTTGCCACATGTCTTATACTTATCAGTGCAAATTCACCATTTACTGAATGGGACTTCATGCAAGTTTCTTGAGTTATCAAGAGGGCTAACTTATATAATACTTCTACCAAGGTACAGCAATAAATACAATGGCAAAAAGTTGAGGATGATGAATTGCATATAGTGATATCACATTTTTAGTAGAAGGCTAGGGTAGTTCACCTACATTCTTGAGTATTACATTTCAGATCACATCTTCACCACTGCTGGCATAAAATAGAGCTAACTTCTATTTTCCCGTAGCCATTCAACAAAATTGTCCAAAATCAAAGGCCAAGCAAGGTCTGAATCATAATTGTCAAGTGATGGGAAGTTTATCTGCATTATAAAAAGGGATTGCACAATGTCAACAATGATGACAAACAAATATGTTTAAATTTGGAGAAATAAGAAATAGGAAAGTAAAATAAGGAGATGGTTTGAAACATGACCTCATTGCAGAATCGAAGAAAGCCCATCCATTGGTCCATGTTTATCACCTTGTACTCATTTTGGTACTGAAACACAGTTTCAGCAAAAGGTAAGCTGTTAAGCAATTAGAGACCCACAGAAGAAAGGGACCCAGTGAACAAAATAATCAATCATTACCTTGAGGTAATTAATAAGGTTTTCAACCTGGGGGCAAAACTGCAAGCCTAACACTAGATTCAGCAGCTCACAGGCAACAGGTATTTCTATACACTTCTTCTTATCCTCTGTGCAAACATAACCAAGATAAGTTTTGTATACATAAAAATCAGTGAAGTGTGCCGTAATATATCAAGCAATGATACCTGTTAGGCAATAACGAAATGCATACGGATAGAAATCCTGAAAATTTGATGGCCTTGTAACCTGAATTTGAAAGAAGATATAAAATTCAGTTACAATATAACTTAAGTTATCATCACTTAACAACAGAATTAGTTTGTTCAAATCACAAGTTGGCAATGTCAACCCAGTCTCATAGGTTCCCTGATGTAACTAAGAGCTCTGTAGCAGCCTAGCTGCGTTCCCTCTAATCTTCCTGTTCTTCCTGTTTTTTCTTTCCCTCCCCCTCTGCTCTTCTTCCTCCTGTACGTTGGTTTTCTAGGCTCCGGCCTCCGAGCCTCTCCTACTGGTTTACCTCAAAGAAAAAGTTGGCAATGTCTGGTGATGTATGCACAAGATGTTTCCAAGTGCACTTGCAAACCTTTGTTTCTGAGATTCTATCCCAGAAAACTCTATCTATATAGGACTAACTATAACAGAATATAACACCTTTCAAATACATTTCAATGTTCACTATAAATTTGAACCAAACAGAAACTCACTTCTTGGACCAGTTCTGGAAAAGCTTTCTTCAATTTGCTGATACTATCAGCTCGCAGAGCTTTTAACCCTGATCGCCACTCATCCTGACAACAGAGTACTGTCAGTTAACTCAAAGGACAGCACAATACTACACTGATAGAAATTGGACCACAACAACTAGAACCAAAGTAGAAATAATGCATACCAAAGTAAAATAACCTTGCTTTTCACACCTCATCTTCCTGACACAAGACATTAAGGCTTTTATTAGATATTTCAATCAAACTGATCAACATTTTATCTAACTCTACAAAAACAAATCCATACCATGCTAACATCAGAATCCGGACATCTGTGTGAGGAACTTCAAGGTGAGAACAGAGTGTTTCAATACCTTCTGGGCTGTTCAAATGGACAAAAACACAACTCAATGATTGCTCAGTTGATACAAGACTAAAACTTTCATGACCAATAAGCAGTTTCATTGGGGAAAGCAACAAAATATGTAGGCAATACAAAACAAGATTACTGCCTAAACAAAAAATAACAGAATAAAATCAATACAATTAAACCATTTACACATAACTTTCGAAAGTACACACATGTACAAGAACCACCAGTACGAGAATAGATATCTCCACCAGTACAAGAATATATATCTCCAAAGATTGTCCAATTAAACATCTTATATATGAACAAACATTTTGCCCTTGGTTGGCACTTGTCACCTTATGGTTCTTGTAGCCATTACAATTAGAGCCACTATGTGTCATTTATATATTTGTGTTCTAGTTGCACTTGAAAGTTGAAATCGATCTATAGAATATCATGTCTGTCGATCAGCATCTCACACCATATTTCTGTATTTAGCTGTCAAAACAAAAGGCCAGATCTGATTACATTAAACTTGAAGCAGGATCAGGTACTCCTCAGCGATCAATTGTTGGAACACATTGCAGACATAAAGTTTGAAATACTAGTTCAACATTTTAATAGAATTAGGTGGGTGCATGAGATAGTGCATATACATGACAGATAGATGGTTGTAATGAGCAGGAAAAATAATGCTGGCAAAGTGTAGCAAAACTTGAGAAAACAACATACTCAATAATGCCTGACGAGCTGTCAGCATAAGTATAGAAAAGTTGGTCGATCCGTTCCATTTCCTTTGAAACCCCCCTCGTTGGGCCTGGAAATAATAATGAAAATGTGTTAACATAACATACGTACTTAACCTGTGATTTGTTGATGATATACTATACATGATATGATATATTAATCTCTTAATCCTACAAAGATAGCACGTGCCAAATATGATGGAAATTGTAAGAGCAAAATATATGCATCCACCCTCGTAATTATATCATTTCATATTAATAAACTTCGAAAGAAACAGAAACTAGGGAAAGGCACAATAGCTTAACATATATCAGTTAGCTGAATAACATGACAACTGCTGCAAGGTCTCATTAATCAAATACAAAGGTACATAAATGCAGTCATTTTGCATGCATTCTGTGTATTTGTGAAAATAACTAATAATGTGAAACAGTCTCTCAAGGTAAGACTGTTAACATAATTCTGAAACCCCCAAAAAGATAAATCCAGGCATGTTTGTGTAGAAAGATACATACATGAAGCCATGCCCACGTTACAACACCCAAGATGGATACATACAAACAATTAGATGAGTATATTGAAGAAAGAAAAGAAATCATTGCATCTCACCACATTCTGCTTTCCTGCTGGTCAGGTTTGTACTGACTCCTTTTCTTTTTCTGTTTTGTTTTTCATTTACTTGTACATCACCTAGATATAATCCTTTGTTTAGTATTGATTCAAGTATGTATACCCTCAGAAATAGAACATGTCATTTCCTAAGCTAACGCATTTGAAAATCAGACATTCAACAATTAATGTAGAACTGTAGAGCAAAGACGAAATTCAAAGACAAGCATTTAAACCCAGAAAATGCAAACCAAAACCAATTAAGACACAATTTGAGCCTATGGGAATTTATAAGGAACTTCCACTAACACAAAATTGTACATTAAACTTCCCAATTCAAATTAAGCTGTTTAAATTAACATTTTGATCTCGAAAACTCTTGAAATACTGAATTCTAGGTATGCATCCTCAAGTATTTTCTTTTTATTGGTAGTCATCTCCTATCTTCAGTTGGCATCAGAACTAATCTCTGATGTGATGTTCATATCCTTTAATTATTTAGCTAGTTCCTTTAGCTAGAAGCCTAGAACAAGTCCTGACCAATTTGTTTCACCTCTAATCCATGAAATGGTTCACATATAAGTCCCAATAAAGTGATAAATTCTTGGAGGAGACCATGACTAAACCCTATACATGGCAAATTCAAGGAATCAAGGTCTGAAAACACATGACCACATTGTTAACGACAACCAATGGTTCAGTTCATGGAAAATTGAAGTTAATAATCGTATTCAAAACCATAAACAGCTGCACTCTAGCTTTTCTTAGAAACCCATTTGGCACAGGTTCAGCATAGGATGGAACCTGAAAATTGTTATCTACCTTGTTGCATATATAAATCCGTTAACCCAGGAACGAGTCTACTGAGAATTCCACATCCCCAATCTACAGCCGACCCTTCCAATCCCGTACACGCGATCCAAACCTCAACGGACCAGCCTATCAATCAGCACGGCATCACACGGCACAAGCCCACCACAGGCCAGAATCCACCAGCCCGGACGAACGAACGAACTCACTCAAGATTGGATCTTCCCGAGGCAAGCACCGACCAAATCTCGCAGGCAGTAATCGGGCCCCAGGCCCGTTCTCGCTGCGGGACCGGCCGTGGAGGCCCGATCAAGAAACAAAGAAACGCAGAGGAGGGAGGGATCCGAGAGGGCGGTGGGCTACCGGCGGTGGCCGCCGCGGCGGACGACGACGACGACTTCTTGGAGGAGCGCCTCATGGTGGCCCTCGCTAGCGGACTTGGGAGTCGTGGGATGGATTCCTCTCCCGAGTGTTCGCCTCCTCCTCCTCCTCCAGTCCTCCTCCTCGCGGGGCGCTCGCCGAATGCTCTCTAGTCTCTTCTCCCTCTCGGGCCTCGGCTTCGGTTGCGAGTTGGCTGAGGGGAGCGGAGGAGGAAGGCGCAGCCGAGGTGTGGAGCCCGCCCCTCTTATAGGTTCGTCCTGGGCAGGCGCCTGGACCCACTGCGGGCCCGTGCACGATACCTGGGCCCCACTGCCCCTGGTTTCCTATATTGGTTTTGGAATGTCGAGAAATCCGATTTCCATTTTGTGTCTGAACAGACCTCTCTCTCTCTTTTTTCAGCTTAAAAAAGTTTTGTTTTTGGTAGCTGACCGACCGAGCTTGTAACATCCACAGAAAAATACCTTAATCATACTTGGAATATTAAGAAATCAGAAATATCATAACACGAATTTGCTTACTATCGTTGGCCCTGCTCAAACTGTCGTACTACATGCCATTGACATATGAGTCTAAACTCACCTATGTACCATAACCGGTGATATTTTACGATTTATATATTTTTATACTTTTAATAGTACTTCCTCCGTTCCAAAATATAATCATTTCTATCATTTAAATTTTGTTTCAAATATAACAATTTCTATAATTTTTTTCCTTAAATCTTTTCATTTTTCCACTAAATACCTACTCTAGCGCACAATAGTCTCTCTCCTCCTTCTCTCGACCTCCCCCTTCCCCCTTCTGCTCCTCCACCTCAAAGCGGACGGATGACAACGGGCGACCTACGGTGGTGCGCATAGGATCTAGTGAGCGGCGGTTCCCTTGCTGCTTTGGCCTCCCCTTCCCCCTTCTGCTCCTTCCTCCACCTCAAAGCGGACGGGCGATGGAGGGCGCTTGGCGACGACTGCCGAGCAGCGGGTGATCGATGACAGCGGCGACGCCCACAGGATCTGGCGAGCGGCGGGTGCCTAGCGGCGGCGGGCGAGCAAGCGTTGGATATGGCGGGTGGGCGAGAGAGCGCCTAGAATCCTGGATCTAGTCGGCGAGCGGCGGCAGCCTAGTGACGATGGTGAAAGTGCATCTTAATGCATCTAGGCCCTAATTAATTTTGGTATATTAATGACAATGATGATCAAAATCTACTAATCGCATTGAAGAGATATATGTAGAGAATTCATCAAAATTAAAGAAAAGCTCCGTTTAGTCCAAAATAGGCTCAAAAACGCAAAATAATGAATTACATATAAATTTGAGTCTACAACCGCCGTACTATAAAGAGGGATTCGTTGGAAGTTGTTCCAAAGTTTTGTGCTCAAAGAAAAAGTTTTTTGAAAGCTTTTTGGATTGATTCAAACTTATTTCAGAATTCTCCAATTTGATCGGAACTTCCGAAAAAGTTGTTCTGTATCGATTTATTTTCTGGCCTAGAACTTCCGGCTCTGCCCGGAACTTCCAAAAAAGTCGTTCTGTATTGATTTATTTTCTGGCCCAAAATTTCTGGCTCTACCCGGAACTTTCGAAAAAGTCGTTCTGTATCGATTTATTTTCTGGCCCGAAACTTCTGGACCCCTAGAACTTCCGCCAATCCTCCGGTGCCCTGAAACTTCCGGTTCTACTCGGAACTTTCGGGCCTGGGGATTTTAGAACTAATCGTTTTCCGCAAGAAAATTTTAGATCGCCTATTTGCCCCCCTCTAGGTAACTTTCAATTGGTATCAGAGCCTGCTCTTATAAAAAGCCTAACCGCTTGAAGAGAAACAATGTTAGGCGAAACTCCACCTAAGATTGTGAGCGGATCCAGATCGAGGTCACCCTCGGTCTCTTCTGACAAGAATAGCAAAAATACTCTAAAAAGAGCAAGATATCATTTTAATTACTCTAAGCTTAATCCCGGTAATAATTATATCTCCATACCAACCGGTCGTGCACCTTACTTTGATGATACACATTATGCGGTATAGAGACATAAAATAAAATTGCATCTTATTTTCATGCATCCAAGTATATGGAAAATTATATGCACATGTCTAGTTACGGATGAGACTCTTTCAGAAGCAAAGAACTTGACTACTGAAGAAGAGCAAACCATTCATTGTAACGCTCAAGCGACTAGTATCATACTTGTTGCATTGAGTCCCGAAGAGTTCAACAAGGTTGATGGCATTGAAGAAGCCAAAAAAATATGTGAAACTTTGCAAGTTGTCCATAAATGTACATCAACCGTGAAGAAGTCTAAGATAGAGCTTCTCAAAGAGAAACTTAGAAGATTTGTCATGGAAGACGATGAGACTCCCCAAAAAATATATGACCGTCTCATTGTCTTGGTCAATAAGATCAAGTGACTTGGAAGTGAAGAGTTGACCGATCATATGGTGGTCAAAAGATTGCTCCGTGCAATAGCGTCAAGGAACCTCACCTTGGTCACCTTGATTCGAGAGCGCAAGAATTTTAAGATCACTCTAAGTAATGTGTTAGGAAGAATCATAGTACATGAGTTTATGGAGAAAGAAGCTAAAGAAGTCAAAGATCTTACCAAGCTCCATAGCAATAAAGGCAAAGATGTAGCACTAAAGGCTAAGAAGAAGGAAGAATCAAGCGACGAGAGCAATGATGAAGAACTTGTCCTATCCGTTAAGAAGTTCAAGAAATTCATGAGAAATGGCGAATTCGACAAGTATAAGAAAAGACATGACAAGTCAAAGAAGAGACAATATAAGAAGGGTTGCTATGAGTGTGACGATCTTGGCCACTTTATAGTCGATTGCTCCAAAAAGAAGAAAGATAAAGATAGCAAAGAAAGGCACAAGTACAAGAAGGGGAAGAGGAGTGGACATGCTCACATTGGTGAAGAATAGGATTCTAATTCCGAGTCCAAGTCGGAATTGGAGTCCGATTCTTACAAGAAAGAAGTTGCCACCATCACCATCGCCAACCAAACACCTCCAAGACCTTCGCTCTTTGGAGGGTTAAGCGACGACGATGACATCATCTCCCCCAAGTGATTCATGGCAAAAAACAGGAAGGTACTACATAAAGCTCTAGATAAAGATGATGCTAGTGATGATGAATCTAGAGCTAATGAAGTAATGCTTAAAACCATGAGTAAACAAGTTAGAATCAAATTCAAACAACTTATGGAAACAATAGAGTCGCAAAAAGCAACTCTTGAAAAACAAGAAGCTTTGCTTGTTCTTGAAAAAGAAAACAATGTTGACCTTGAGTGGCTTCTTGTTAAGGAAAAGAAAATGGTAGATAAATTGAGTAATCTTAATAGTTTAGTCAAAGAAGCTAATCTAGACTTAGATGAAATCCTCAAAACTCTCAATAGCGAGCTTATGATTCTAGATGAGTCCAATAAGAGTCTTGAAGAGGGGATTGAGTCTCTAATGTCCCAACCCAACTCTACTCCTTCTATTGCTTTCACAAGTAATAGTTGTTCAAAATGTTATAGTATTGATATCATTGCTTATGAGACTAATATGAAGAAAATAGAGGTCCTTAGAAAATAAAATGAGAGGCTTGGCACCTTGGTAAGTTTTGGGTGCATGAAAGCCTATAAATCAAAGGACGCCCTATACAAGCCTCTCAATGCCCAAAGCATCATCGAGAAGCGTGGACTTGGCTATCACCCAAATAAAACCTAGCTCACTCCTAGAAGAAAGAACAAGGGTAAAGAGGTAAATGAGTTTGTGAGAGAAGGTCAAGTTCTAAAGAAAATGAATAACAAGCCTTATGCCTCACAAATCACTTTCTATGCTTCATACTCGATTAGGAGGAACCACCATGGTAAAGTAGTTGCTCAATTTATAGGAAATAAAAATAAAAAATCATTAAGATGTTTATGGATTCCTAAAGTGCTTGTGACTAACGTTGAAGGACCAAGAAGGTTTGGGTACCTAAAACAAAGAACTAATTTTCTTGTAGGAATATTTCTCCGGTGGATCAAATTAGGTGATGGATAGTGGATACACCTATCATATGACCGGAGAGAAAAGCATGTTCATCTCCTTCGAGCCAAACCAAAATCAACATGAAACCATTATGTTTGGCGACAATGGAAAAGGAGAGATAATGGGTGTAGGTAAAATTGCTATCACAAATAATTTCTTTCAAATGTTCTTTTAGTTGAGTCCTTGAGTTACAATTTGCTTTCTATTTCACAATTATGTATGATGGGGTATAATTATCTCTTTTCTAATGAGGGTGTGGCCGTTTTGAGAAGAAGTGATAATTACATGGCATTCACGGGTAGGTTGAAAGAAAAACTTTATCTAGTTAACTTTGTACTAGGTAAGGTTGAACCTAAAACTTACTTTGTGGCCAAGTCTAGCATGGGTTGGCTATGGCATCGTCGACTAGCTCATGTTGATATGAGAAACTTGTCAAAACTTCTCAAAGGAGACCACATTCTAGGACTAACAAATGTTCTATTTAAGAAAGATATGTTGTGTAGCGCGTGTCTAGCCGAAAAGCAAGTTGGAGCGTCACACACCTCAAATGACATCATAACAATGAGAATGCCACTAGAGCTCCTACACATGGATCTATTTGGACCCGTGGCCTACTTAAGTATCGGTGGTAACAAATATGCTTTTGTAATTGTTGATGATTATTCTCATTTTACTTGGGTATTCTTTTTGCATGACAAAAGCAAAACACAATGAGTATTCAAAAGTTTTGCAAGAAGAGCCCAAACTAAATATGAAGTCAAGATCAAGAAAGTAAGAAGTGACAATAGGAGTGAATTCAAAAACACTCAAATTGAAAATTTTCTTGATAGAGAAGACATCAAGCATGAGTTCTCCGCTCCATATGATGCACCTCAAAATAGAGTGGTGGAACTAAAGAATCATACTTTGGTGGAGGCGACAAGGACAATGCTTGATGAGTACAAGACTTTGGACATCTTTTAGGCCGAAGCTATCAACACCACATGCCATGCGATCAACTATCTTTACCTCTACAAGATCCTCAAGAAGATGGCATACGAACTCCTAACCGATAACAAACCTAACGTTTCATACTTTAGAGTTTTTGGAAGTAAGTGTTTTATCTTGTGTAAATGGCCAAGAAGTTCCAAGTTTGCCTCTGAGGTAGATGAAGGGTTCTTGGTCGGTTACGAGTCAAATACAAGAAGAGCTCAACAACTTCAAGAGAAATAAAGTATAAAAGTTGATGGAAAGACCGAAGTAAAACGTGATCGGCACCAAATGAGTCTTCCTCAACAAGCAAGACGAGCACGGCATGGTCACAAGGAACAAAGTAAGGTTGGTTACTCAAGGTTTCATGCAAATCGAAGGTTTAGACTTTGGTAAGACTTATGCTCCCGTAGCTAAGTTAGAATCAATTCGAATTTTATTAACCTATGCAACTCACCATGATTTCAAGTTATATCAAATGGACGTAAAAATTGTATTCTTAAATAGACTAATTTCTGAATTGGTGTATGTAGAGCAACCACCCGGCTTCAATGATCTCAAGTTCCCCAACCACATGTTTAAGCTCCAAAAGGCGCTCTATGGGCTTAAGCAAGCTCCTAGAGCATGGTATGAATGTCTTAGGGATTTTCTCATAAAGAAAGCCTTTGAAATAAGTAAAACCGATCCTACTCTCTTTATTAAGCACTTCAGTAGTGATATCTTTGTTTGCCAAATATATGTCGATGACATTATATTTGGTTCTACTACTTCCTCCGTCCCAAATTGTAGCCATTTCTAGATTTTGGCGCGTTTATGAAAATGTAAGGAAAAAAGTCCGAACTACCCCTTAAATAGTACTCTAAGCAATTAGTACTACATGCAACTAGCACTCTAGATTGGAGTAAAATAGGAAGATTTAGGGGGGGAATTGTAGAAGTTGTAATATTTGTGACAAAATTTGAATGGTAGAAATGGTTGTATTTTGGGACGGAGGGAGTAATAAAGATTTTTGTGAAGAGTTTAGTAGGATAATGACTAAGAGGTTTGAGATGTCGATGATGGGTGAGTTGAAGTTCTTTTTGGGATTCCAAATCAAGCAACTCAAGAAAGGATTCTTTATTTGTCAAACAAAATATATTAATGATATGCTAAAGAAGTTTGACATAGAAAGTGCCAAGCCCATCAAGACCCCATAAAAGCTAATGACCATCTTGACCTAAATCAAGAAGGAACCAATGTCGAGCAAAAGGTATACCGCTCCATGATAGGTTTCTTATTGTATTTATGTGCATCTAGGCTGGATATAATACTTAGTGTTTGTATGCGCGCAAGATTTTAATCTACACCAAAAGACATTCATTTGGTTGTCGTTAAGAGAATCTTGAGATATTTGGTTCACACTCTAAACCTAGGACTTTGGTATCCGAAAGGCTCAACCTTTAATTTAATTAGCTATTCGGACTCCGATTATGCCGGTTGCAAAGTGGATAGAAAAAGCACCACCGGAACTTACCAATTTCTTAAAAGATCTCTTGTTTCATGGTCTTCCAAGAAACAAAACTCAATTATTTTATCCACCGCCGAAGCCAAATATATAGCAGCCGGTAGTTATTGTGCTCAACTCCTTTAGATGAAATAAATCTTGAAAGACTTTGAGCACAACGTAACTAAAATCCCACTATTGTGTGACAATGAGAGCGCCATAAAATAGCCAACAACCCCGTCCAACACTCAAAAACCAAACACATTGATATTCGTCATTATTTCTTGAGAAATCATGAGATCAAGGGAGATACTAGCCTAAGCCATGTGAAAACCAAAAAACAACTCGCCGATATATTTACCAAGCCTCTAGATGAGCAACGGTTTTGTGAGTTAAGAAATGAGCTAAATATCCTTGATTCTTGAAACATAGTTTGATGAACTTGCATATTGAAACGCCCATGTTGAAAATGAGAAGGTAAACCAATTGTCTTCCTTCTTATGTATTGGGCCACATTTTAAATAAAATTGCAAAAACTCCACACTTATGCTTATGATGCAATGACATGATAATAATGCTATGAAATGATAAATTTATGCCATTAAGTTATTCTATGATGAATATATGATTATACATGTCTTGCCATATTGTATTTATGTTCATACATGTCTTAACATGCTTGTGGTAAAATATTATTGCAAAGTCAAAAGGTTCATGGCATTTATCGTCCTTGAATTCCAAGTTATATTTGAGTTCTGGAGAGACCAGAAGTTCTGGGTACACCTGGAAGTTTTGGACCTGTGATCTGTTTTAAACTTTCTGGCGCAATCGAAAATTCTGGCTATGATCGAAAGTTTCGGTTCACCCAGAATGTCCGGAAGTTCTGGTTCAACCAGAAGTTCTGGGCTGGACTTATATAAATAGCCCAGGGCGAACCATTCTCTCCTCTTTTCTCTCATTTCCACTCGGTTCCCCCACCTCCAACCCTCGGTTCCTCTGGCCTTTCTCCAAATCCGTCTGTGAGAATCGCGTGTCCTCTTGAGGAGGAGCCAAGGACCCCTCTGGGAGCGCCGATCCGTCTTTTGTTTCGTCGATTTCCTCTCTCTTGAGGTATTTTCTTCGAAACCCTAGTTTTGGCTTTTCTCTCTAGTAGCTATTAAAATTTATTTTTAACTAGCTAGAGATGTTCCTAGTGAACTTGTTTAGGTGTACCCTAGCTATATTTTTGAGATCGAAAGATTTTGATTTTGTGGAGCCTAGAAATTCCGAGTCCATTTGGAAGTTTCGGGTCCCAGAAGTTCCGGCTACAACCGAAAGTTCCGGGTTAAGCTGCATTCTAAAACGCAGTTCCTAATTCAATCATTTCTTCGCAGCAGCTTCCATCATGACTGGTGACAGGCACAAGAAGGCCCGTCACGATTCTGTGAGGAGGCTATTTGCCAGTTTTACTCAACCCTCTTCCAGACGGTTGAGGACGAAGAGCCAACCTTCCACTGGATGATTGAGGACAATGAGTTTGAGGTGTCTATCACGGACTTTGCTATAATTCTTAGTCTCGGGGCTGATGATCTCTAACATCATCGCCTGGATCAGTTATTGACTTTGGGAGCAGAACATACTCCGTATCTTTATCAGGTGTGCAACCATCATGCGGAGTCAACCAAGGGCCTCCTGCCATTCTTTGAGGTCCTGAACAACATGTTCAGGAAGACCATGTTGCTAAAGATCGGAGATGCCACCTCACTGCTATCAAATATAAGAAACTTGCTTAGTGCTATGATGGAGGACTGACCTCCGTTCAGCGTGGCGCACTTCCTTTAGAACAAGATCTACCTCTGTTCGGCCTCACTAGGAAGGAGCTATGTGTACGCCCCGTACATACAGCTAGTGATCGATCGGGTCTCCCGACTCCGGATGATTCACGAGGAGGAGCATAGAGACTTCACTCCCCGATTGCCCAAGACGCCAGCTCCACCAGCACCAGCAGCAGCTCCTCCTCGCGCTTTAGTCCCTACCGACCCCCGTCGTGCTCCTCATTCCAGTAGAGGCGACTGCCCGTCCGGCTCGTCATCGCCTTCATCTACTTCTCCTTTGAAGAAGATCCTGACGATGATCTTCAAGATGTGTCGCAACATCAATGTGGCCGAGCAGGAGCGTAGGGAGGATAGCAGGCAGCAGCGCGAGGCCATCAATAGGCTTCTCTAGTAGTCAGAGCATCCTCCCATGGATCCCTTGCCTGCTCATGAGAAGGTCTTCGACCCTACCTTAGGAGCCGACTACACCGATGAGCCCTACTCCTACTTCTTCAGAGCAGTGGGCTCAGGATCCCTGTAGCAGCCTCATCAGTCTTCTTCTTCGGAGGAGGAGGATGATGGGGATGATGGGGATCAGGAAAGCGAGGACGACTCCGAGTGAGCCATCCTATTTTTCTTTCTTTTTTGTGTCTTTGATGCCAAAGGGGGAGAAATATGTCAAAGAAGTCGTCTAGTAGTAGCTATCTATCCTTTGTTTTCTAAATTGTAATCTGTGTCATGAACTATTTGGCTTATAATAGTATTTCAACGATTTATCTCTTTTGTATGATATGGATGTAATGAACAATATGGGTGCTTTAACGTCTAATGTATAATTATGTTTATTTTGCACTTGTGATGTATGGCATGGTTGCATATGGTGATATGTTATGAAATTTTGCGATTTGTATTATGAGATGCCCTAAATATTATGAAATGCTATACCTATCATTGTTGAACTATTGCATGCATTTAGGGGAGCTAAATTGTTAAAATTTCATCTCTTATGCAATTTAAATTCTTTCTTTGATCATGTTGTCATCAATCACCAAAAAGGAGAGATTAAAAGTGTATCTTGGTGTATCTAGGCCCCTAATTAATTTTGGTGTATTAATGACAATGATGATCGAAAGCTACTAATCGCATTGATGAGTTGTATGCAGAGAAGTCACGAAAAACGGCGTTACAATTGAAATAAATTTGGAAAAAAAGCTCCGGTTAGTCCAAAATAGGCTCAAAGGTGTAAATTGTTGAATTACTTTTAAATTTGAGTCTAGGACCGCCGTACTATAAAGAGAGATATGTTGAAAGTTGTTCTGAAGCTTTGTGCTCAAAGAAAAATCTTTTTGAAATCTTTTTGAATTGATTCAAACTCATTTTAGAATTTTTCAGTTGGCCCGAAACTTCCGGTTAAGTTCGGAACTTCTGAAATGAACCTTCTGTGTCGGTTTTATTGTTGGCCCGGAACTTCCGGTTAAGCCCGAAACTTCTGAAATGAACCTTCTGTGTCAGTTTTATTTTTGGCCCGGAACTTCTGGTTAAGCCCAGAACTTCCAAAATGAACCTTCTATATCGGTTTTATTTTTAGCCCGAAACTTTCGGTTAACCCTGGAACTTCCGAACTGAACCTTCTGTATTGAGTTTATATTTGGCTCGGAACTTCTGGCTAAAGCCCGGAACTTCCGAAATTGCTGTTCTATTTGAATTTATTTTTCATCCCGAAACTTCCGATAGTCCCGGAACTTCTAGATGAACAGTCCCAAAATGTCTTCAAACGATCATTTTTATGTGCGGGGTATAAATACCCTCTCACCCCATTTCAAACAGCTCTCTCCCTCACCTGAAGAACTCCAAGAACACTAGAGCTGAAAACCCTAAACTATCTCTCTTTCAAAGCTAGATCTAGAGTAAATCTTTAAGATTTCGTTTGAGAGTGCAACATAAATCTTCTAGCAAACTCTTTGCTCCATCTTTTGAGAAGATTTTGGGTGGTTGAGTTCGTTGGTTTTCTTGATAAATCTTGAGCACAAAGATTTGAGCCTACAAGCCTTTCAACGGATTTGTTACTCTTGGAGGTGCTACCTCCTAGAAGGCTAGGCGTCAAATCCGTGAGCACCTAAGGAGATTATGGTGTGCCCGGAGAAGTTTATAAAGCTCTACCTTGGCTTCAACAAGGTAACTAGTGAAAATTCAAGCTTAACTTCGATTAAGGCTTGGTGAGGAAAAGGGTTGAAAGAGACCCGGCCTTTTGGGCCCCTCAACAGAGACGTAGGATCGGTGGATCCGAACTCCAAAAAATATCCATTGTGCTCATTGTGTTCTTCGTGTTCTTGCTAGCTCATATTTTCCTATTGCTCTATCTACTTGCTAGTTAAATTATAGAACATATTTATGTGTAAAAGTTATAGCTAACAACATTGCTCACACTTGTATTCATTTACTTTGTTAGCTAGATTAAATTTTATATCTGTTCGATTTCTAGTCTGCCCGGAACTTTCGGATCAATCCCGGAACTTCCGGACCCCAGATCTTCTGGCAATCTCTGGTGTCTCGGAACTTTCGGTTACAATCGGAACTTTCGGAACACTAGAAGTTTCGCAAACCTCCGGTGACCCAGAACTTCCGGTCCTGGAATTTTTCGAACTAATCTTTTTTCGCAAGATATTTTTCAGATTGCCTATTCACTCTCCTCTAGGCAACTTTCAGAGGCTACTGTCGGGATCCCGAGCCCTCTGCTCTGAAGAAGTAATAGTAGGGGTCGCCGGTGCAGTCGGCTCTTAAGGTGGGGTCGAAGACCTCCTCAGGAATAGGCAAGGGCGCCATGGGAGGATGCCCTGACTGCTGGAGAAGCAAATTTATTGCCTCGTGTTTCTGCTTGTCATCCTCCCACCGTTGTTGTTCGGTCACGGTAAGGTTGCGGCACATCTTGAACACCAACGACATCATCTTCTTCATTGGAGAAGAAGATGAAGAGCTGGACTGGCGGTCGCCCCTACTAGAAGGAGGAGCGCGCCTGGAGCCTCTAGGGACTGACGCTGCTGGAAGAGGAGCTGCTGCTGCTACTAAGGGTGCTAGCGTTTTGAGGTGGATCATATGGAGCGGAGAACTCGTGCTTGATGCCTTCTCCATAAAAAAAGTCTTCAATTTGAGTGTTTTTAAATTTACTTCCATTATCACTTCTTACTTTCTTGATCTTGACTTCATATTCATTTTGGGCTCTTCTTACAAAACTTTTGAATATTCCTTGTGTTTCATTTTTGTCATGCAAAAAGAATACCCAAGTGAAACGAGAATAATCATCGACAATTACAAAACCGTATTTATTACCATCGATGATTAAGTAGGCCATGGGTCTAAATAAATCTATGTGTAGGAGCTCGAGTGGCCTTCTCGTTGTCATGAAGTTCCGGGGTTAACTAGAAGTTCCATGCCAAAAATAAAACCAATATAGAAGGTTCATTTCAGAAGTTTCGGGCTTAACCGGAAGTTTCGGGCCAAAAATAAAACCGACACAGAAGGTTCATTTCAGAAGTTCCGAGCTTAACCGAAAGTTCCGGGCCAACAATAAAACAGACATAGAAGGTTCATTTCGGATGTTCCGAGCTTAACCGGAAGTTCCGGGCCAACTGAAAAATTCTGAAATGAGTTTGAATCAATTTAAAAAGCTTTCAAAAAGATTTTTCTTTGAGCACAAAGCTTCGGAAAAACTTTCAACGTATCCCTCTTTATAGTACGGCGGTCCTAGACTCAAATTTAAAAGTAATTCAATATTTTGCACCTTTGAGCCTATTTTAGACTAACCGGAGCTTTTCTCTAAATTTATTTCAATTGTAACGCCGTTTTTTGTGACTTCTCTGCATACAACTCATTAATACGATTAGTAGCTTTTGATAATCATTGTCATTAATACACCAAAATTAATTAGAGGCCTAGATGCACCAAGATGCACTTTCAGCCTCATCAGTCATCTTCTTCTGAGGAGAAGGATGAGGAGGATGATAGGGATGATGGGGATCAGGAGGGCGAGGACGACTCCGAGTGAGCCATCCTGCTATTTCTCTCTTTTTGGTGTCTTGGATGCCAAAGGGGGAGAAATATGTCAAAAAAGTCGTCTAGTCTCTTAGTTTAGCTATCTGCTTTTGATTTAAAGTTGTAATCCGTGTCATGGACTATTTGGCTTGTAATAGTGTTTTAACGTTTTATCTCTCTTGTATGACATGGATGTGAACAATATGGATGTTTTTAAATTTAATGTACAATTAAGTTCAGATTACTCATATTGTGATTTCATTTTGCACTTATGTTGTATGACATGGTTATATTGTGATATTTTGAGATAAATGATATGTGATGCCCTAAATGCGATGAAATGCCATACTTGTCATTATTGAACTGTTGCATACATTTAGGGAGAGCTAAATTATCAAAATTTTATCTTTTATGCAATTTGAATTCTTTTTTTGATCATGTTGTCATCCATCACCAAAAAGGGAGAGATTAAAAGTGCATCTTGATGTATCTAGGCCCTTAATTAATTTTGGTGTATTAATAACAATTATGATCAAATGCTACTAATCGCATTGATGAGATGTATGCAGAGAATTTATGAAAAACGGTGTTACAATTGAATCAAAATTAAAGAAAAGTTCTGTTTCGTCTAAAATAGGCTCAAAGGCGCAAAATGATGAATTATATATAAATTTGAGTTTAGAACCACCGTACTATAAAGTGGGATTCGTTGGAAGTTGTTTCAAAGCTTTTTGCTCAAAGAAAAAGGTTTTTCAAAGCTTTTTGAAATGATTCAAACTCATTTTAGAATTCTCCAGTTTGACCGGAACTTCTGACCCTGCCCAGAACTTTCAAAAAAGTCGTTCTGTATCGATTTATTTTCTGGCCCGGAACTTCCGGCTCTGCCCATAACTTCCGAAAAAGTCGTTCTGTATCGATTTATTTTCTGGACCGAAACTTTCAAAAAAGTCATTCTGTATCGATTTATTTTCTGGCCCAGAACTTCGGGACCCCTAGAACTTCCGCCAATCCTCCGATGCCTCGAAACTTCTGGTTCCACTCGGAACTTTCAGGCCTGGGGATTTTAGAACTAATCGTTTTCCACAAGAAATTTTCAGATCACCTATTCACCCCCCTTTAGACAACTTTCAGATGGGCGACTGGCTTCGCCTAGCGGTGGCAGGTGACCGACAGCGCCTAGCGACAGTGGTTGACCAGCACACGAGAAGAGGCAGGCTAGTGGGCGCGTGTCAGAAGGTTGGGACAGGACGACTGAGGGGCATTTTAGTCTTTTTACCTTCTTTCTTGGAAAATGTGCCTAAGCCTGGAAATTGTTATAATTTGGAACATAGGGAGTAGTATTTATCTAATTTTCTATTGTATTATTCAAGTATTTGTATGTCATTATGAACATAAAATCTTTTATTAAGATCGTAAGAATAGCTAATTCGATGCTTAACCTGGAACCTCAACCTAACCAAAATGTGAACCCTGAGAGGCTCTATGCCTACGTGTAAGCAGCTCTAACATTATCAGTGTGTGGATGTCTGGAAATCGTTCTAGATGGGGATGGTAATTCTACCTTTTTACCCACAAGTAAAAACCCTATTAAAGATAGATTTGTTATTAAATTTATACCTGCAGATACGTTAACGGATTAAAACTCATACTCGACGGGTAAACGGGTATGGGTATGAGTAGTCATTATCCATACCCGCTTCAACAGTTTACCCGTTTAACACGAGTATATAAATAAACCCTAACCCTCCTCTCTCTCAACCTCCACCTTCTAGCCGTCGCCCCCTCTCCACCCCTCCTGCGCTCCCCTCCCACCATACCACCAGACCCTGCGCTGTCCCACGCATGGTCTATGTGGCTGATCCCATCGCTAGCCCCCACGGCTGGCCCCCACGCCGGTCTCCACCCTCACACCGACCACCGCCTTGCTGCCCCCACTGCCCTCTAGTGCTCGCGGGTAAATATGTATACCCACAGGTACACGACATCCGTGGGTAGCGAGTATGGACACAGGTTTTTAACTATCATGGGTAATGAGTATGGGTAGAATTTTTTTTCGCGGGTATGAGTACGGGCATGCACTATATATACCCATCGTACTTGATTGCCACCTGTCGATGAGTCACCGAGTAGTTCACCCAAGGGGTATCTAAGGTGGTGATTAGATGTGCGTAAGAAAAGCGTAGCATCTTCAAACCCGATGGTCGACTCTAGAACACAAGAGAAAAAATTTATACTGGTTTGAGTCTCCTGGATGATAATAATCATACGTCCAGTGTTTAGGCATTTACTATGGTGGTGGAGCTTACAAGACGATGCGATTAAGCTATGGAGGCTTAAGGGTGTCGAAAGCAAGAAAAATACGATGAAGTTAGATGCCTCTAGGGGGTGCTTCGTCTCCTTTATATACTCAGGAGATGAGCCCAACAACCCAGAACTCTATCCTGAGTCGATCTAGGATTGCCTACCGAACTCAAGTGCTAAACCTCTAATTACAAGGATTCTGGTACAAATAAATCTCTTAAAGCTATATCTAGAGTTCGACTACCCGATAAGGACTTAACCTTCCTTATCGGTGCTGAACCTCTCTCTATGGGCTGTACCGGACGGTCGATGCTGGTCTTGGCCTGCCCTTGATCCGAACTGATAAACCCAATCGTGGGGTACCCGAGGGTCACATCCCTGACAGTAGCTCCTGAGCTCTTCTTAGCTTGGTTAAAGAAATCTTAGACAAAACAAGCTAAGACGAGCTCTCCTTCAATCTAAAGCTTCGACACTTTTGCTGAACCCTAATGATTTTAGAAAAGTTTTGATTTCCTTCTTTCATGTGAGGTACACCGTGTAGATGCACCCACACGGTGTAGCTCCTGAGCCTCGAGTTAAATGGAATATTAAGCTCAAGGGTCAAAAATAATCTACAGAATAAGTCTTCTGGAGCTTCCAGTCTTTGATGAATCATTCGAAGCCTGTAGATGATCTTGTCTTCTAAAAGTGTTGTTGAAGTCTCGAGACTGTTATGGTCTGAAGCATGGTTGATCTTGAGTCCTTGGGGCTTGGCTCCTCGATCACGCGGGGCCTCGGGCGCTTAAGCCCTCGAGCAGGTGAGTTTCTCGGGCATACGAGCTCTAAGCATGAGAGCCCTCGAGCGCGCGAGTCCTTAGGCATGGGAGTCCTTAGGCGCATGAGTCCCCTGGGCGCTTGAGCCCCTGGGCGTGAGAGTCCTCGAGCGCACAAGTCCTCGGTCGTGTGAGCCCCTGAGTGTGGGAGTCCTCGAGCGCACAAGTCCTCGGTCGCATGAGCCCCCGAGAGTGGGAGTCCTCGAGCGCATAAGTCCTCGGGCGTGCGAGCCCCCGAGCGTAGGAGTCCTCGAGCACAGATGGAACCCAAACGTCATGGACTCCGCTAGGCACCCAAAAAGTCACCTTTTAGTCTTCTTCACCTGTAATTAATGCGTTGCAGTTGAAGGGACATAGAGGATGCATCTGCTTCTGACTAGGTTTTGCTGATGTCTGACCACCCACACAGTGTGATGCAGCCAAACCGCAGGCTCGTGCTGCATTCTTCTCGCAGCCGCTCGCTTTTGCCTTTTTCTTCCTTGTCTTCTCCTCCACTGGCTCCCCGGTGTCCAAGGCGCCATTGCTTCTACGTCGTCTGCCGTTTGCCGAAGATCCAAAGCAGTCGATGATCCCTCCTAAAGAGTAGCTTCCATAAAAAGCAGGAGCAAATGATTAGTTTAAATCTTTTATAAAGGAACTTTATTTTTATGAATGAAATTCTCCTTTTGCTTGACTTGAAAATTTTTGTATACCAAAGTTATTAGCATCCTGAGAAAACCTTGGGTTAGCCATATAGTACTCAGCACAGGGATCTAATGCCATGTACACGCCTACCAATATCAGGCAACGCAAGTCGTAGAGAGTTTCGAGACTCATATTTTTTTTAAGTCCTTAGCATAGCTATGGTTGGGTCCCGAGCCCCTGATATAGCCGTATAGTCTTAGGCACGGAGAACTAATACTGTTTACGCGCCAACCCGACTTCAAGGCTTTGGCAAAGTTAAGGCTAAGAACTCGAGCCCCCGAGGATCTTAGCAAGTGGTCGAGTACCGAGAGTGGCACTAACGCCAGCTCTTTTTCACTCACATGGTTGCTAGTGTCAAACCTAGAGCTACTTCATAGGGGCACAATCGGTTAAGCTAGGTGTACAACATTTTACACCAACTTAAGAGGGATCGAGCTTAGCGGATCGGTGAAAAAGTGCGCGATGCGAGACAGTGTGATGATATCATCAGATCCTGGTGAAAGCCACCGTGATCCCCTACCTGGCGCGTCAACTGTCGGTGAATCACCGATCAGTCCACCCAAGAGGGTACCCGAGGTGGTGATTAGATGTGCGTAACGGAAGCACAGCGCCTTCGAACCTGATGGTCGACTCTAGAACACAAGAACCAAGATTTATACTGGTTTAGGTCTCCTGAAGGATAATAACCCTACGTCCAATGTTTTGGTATTTAATATGGTGGTGGAGCTTACAAGACAATGTGATTAAGCTATAGAGGCTTAAGGGTGTCAAAAGTAAAAAAAATACAATGAAGTTAGATGTCTCTGGGGTGTCTTGTCTTCTTTATATACTCAGGAGATGAGCCCAATAACTCAGGACTTTATCTCGAGTTGATCTAGGATTGCCTACCAAACTCGAGTGCTAAATCTCTAATTACAAGGATTCTAGTATAAATAAATCTCTTGATGCTATATCTGAAGTTTGATTACCCGATAAGGACTCAACCTTTTTTATCAGTGCTGAACCCTTCTCCATGGACCGTACCGGACGGTCGATGCTGGTTTTGGCCTGCCCTTGGTCCAGATTAATAAGTCCAATCACGGGATACCAAGGATCACATCCCCGACACCACCCCTAGTCCTAGAGTTATGTGGTCTGCTGCAAGTGAGCTATAAGACTACAAAGGGCATGCGTTTGGTTGGAAATTTTCAATTAGCTTCTCATCTAAAATCTAAAAAGCTAAAACCAACTCAACTTAACAGTATATATTCTTGAAAAAATATCAGATTCTTTAAGTACAGATGAAAATTACCTATAGACTCCATTACAAATAAACATAATCAAACTATGACTCGAACTTTTACACAGCTCACGTCTCGTGACTATATGCTCCTTTTGCCCTCTAACTCATTTTGTTGACTTGCATTCTTTTCTTTTAAAAGATTGCCGGCGACTGCCTTGGCACACCACCATGTATTGCCGGCAAACTCTTGAAATAGACCTAAAATTTTATAGTGAAGCAACATTCTCTTTACAAATGGTGTGCAATCACCCCAGAATTGCGGAAAATCGTGCAGATCTGCCAAAACCCTCCATATATCTCATGCAGGAGGAAGGAGAATTGAGCTAAGATACGAATACGAGGAATGAACTTAAATCGGCACTGCAGAGTCAGGGTTCGTACGATTTAGGCGAACCGTGCCAAGAATGTATTCGGGCAGCTCTGTCTCTTCATTTGCCTGAAAAGGTAACATCTATTAGCACTGTATTATAGTCACATCTGCGCCAGTGCACCATGGCCTCACTAAACCTAAAAAAGCCAAAACCCTTGTTGAGTAGAGAGAGTGAACATTGTTATTTCAGTTGATCTCTACAAAAAATTGGAGTCTAATCCTATTCAGCAGAGTAGAACTGAACATATGCAAGGATACACCAGATATGGAAAATACCATATTGAAATGGAGGATTAGCCTTAAAAGGAGTTTGCACTGAGATTCTTTGTAAAACACAAGCCACTGTCCACTTGTTGAGGAATTATACTGGGGTAAAAAAGGTTTGGTCCTTTTGCTATCAAATGTTGGGAATCTCCAATAGAGTAAATACGGGGAGTTGTGCAACTGCCCTTACCATAGAGGGATGGGGGTGTACACTGTACACAGGATTTCAGGTGGAAAATGATAAGATAGAATTGAAAATATTGTTCACATTTTTAAGTACTCCAATAGACATATTATAGTGTTTGTTTTTTCATAGCTGGAAATGTTAGTTGATCTGCTGGCTAACAAACTAAGAAAGAGAGCTGGTCAAATTTGAATGTTGGCAGTGGGTCCAACCAGCCATGTGCCCAAGCCCCTGCGCACAGTCCAACCAGCCATGCGCCATGCGCCATGCGCCATGCAATCTCACGAGTGCCGTGCTCTAAACTCCTCCCGTCGTGATATACACCGAACTTCTACATCGACCTCGAGAAATGGCATTACATCCTCTATTCTGGGTATGAGATTCATTTTTTCCGCATTATGGTGTTCATCTATTAGAGTAATCATGTTTAAGCAGTATGAGTTAAGATTAATATTTGGTATCAGAGCCAATTAGTCTAAGCAGCATGAGTTAAGATTAATATTTGGTATCAGAGCCAATTAGCCTAAGCAGCATGAGTTAAGATTAATATTTAGTATCAAAGCCAATTAGCTTAAGATTGAACCTAATTTTATTTGGTTTGAGGATTAAAGGCCTCTTTGGTCGATCTGTTCGGCTAAGTCATGTTTTAGGGTCTTTTGATGTTCTGTAATTTCGAAATGCTGTTAATTATGCTAAGATTAGTCCTAATGATCTCCTAATTAGCCCTGATGATTTCTGATTAGTACTGATTTTTATGATTTAGCCCGAATTTCCTTCGGATTAGCCCCCAATCTTCCTGTTTTGGTTCGAATTGACGATGGATTCATGTTTAGCAGCAGAAAGGTCTTAGTCTGATTGAATCTAAGGCGATCCCCATTTTTTCCCCAAATAACCGAAACCCCAGAACCCCTAATCCCTAAATTAGTGAACCCTAAGCCAAAAATTGGTTTGATCACGTATAAGCAGTACCGAATCATGTGAAATTAAGAGGCAAAACGCGAAGAACTAAGCGTGGGGATGAGTATTACCTCGCCGAGTTCTTGCCGTGGCATTTTTGTCGATGATGCGGGTGTTTGGGCCGGATCTGGGCGTGGCATCAGTGTCATCACGTCCCACAGTGTCGCTGTCGCCTAGGTACGGTTCTCCGGCGCCGGACTAGTGCATGCGCACCGCAGCCAGCTACGTGCGTGGCGTCGCGGCGAGGAGCCGCACGACTTCACCGGCGGGG
>KE372698.1:253838-320979 GCA_000418225.1 Zizania latifolia | reverse complement strand
TTAGATACAATATATTTAAATATATTAATATCTCAAATATAGTGTATAACTTAAATACAACATAATATATAGCTTAGTATAAGTAATATGTAACACATATCTTAAAAAAATTTAAAATACAATTTTATGATTTTTATTCGGAATGGTCGGTATGTACCGGTATTGACCGGAATGGCCGGTATTGATCGGTATTGGAAGCGGAATAGTACGCCACTTAATATATATCGGTTTTAGCGATAGAATGGTACATACCGGTCATTCCGTCTAATACCGGAATAAAATTGATAAGCTTGGAATATGCTCCCGCCTCAAGGTCTCCCTTTTGTCTCTCATTAATAGCCGATGGTTAACATGAAACCATGATTATGAAGACGATAACCATAGTTTTATCTGGTTGGTCGGTTACCCGCGATAGCCAATACTAACCGATCTAATAAACACGATAATTATTTAGTTATCGTTATTATTATTGATTTAATTTGATAGTACTAAACCGCTTACTACTATCCGTTGAATAACAGTTGGTCCTAAAACTGACGGAGCCGTTAACCACGCATCACATGCCGTCGCGGCGTCGCCCCGCGTTCAAATATTTCGCCGCGTTTTGCCCTCCTCTTCACTTTCCTCTCCTCTCCTCTGCCTCCGACGGCCGCCGAGACGGCAGTTGGCAGCTGACACTTGACACCCATTTCGCAGCGTCGCCTCTGCTGGGTTGGGTTTGTGAATCCGTCTCTCACTGTGGCAGCAGCAGTAATGAGTAAACGAGCATCTCGCTTGCCCCATTTATTACGAGTACTACCCTTCTTCTGATCTTCTCCGTTGGAAGCCAAAGGCTCTGACCCTATCTGCCTGCCTACCCCTACGAGGCTACGCCTACGCCCTACGCCATTCTGAATGCCTCAGACCTCAAAACGTGGCCTGTGACCCTGTACACTTGTACCTCATCCCTCGCCTTGTCACCTCTCACCCTTCTCTCTCTTCATTTTCTTTTCGCGAGAGCATTTTCATTCCGATTTCGGTTTGGATTTTGAAATAAGATGTTTTGACGTCGGTTGATATCGATCTATTTTTTTAAAGTTTAATAAAAAATATAAACATATTTAAAATATATATTAATATGATATATTTGAATATATTGATATCAAATATAGTATATAGCTTGAATACAATATAATATATAGCTTAATATAAATGATATGTAACATATATATCAAAAAGTTCAAAAATATAATTTTCACTGGAATGTCGGTATGAGCCGGTATAAGATCGGAATGGTCAGTATTGATCAATATTAAAACTAAAATGGTACGTAACTTAATATGTACTGATTTAAGTGATGGAATGGTATATACCGATAAATCCGATCGATACCAGAATAGAATTGACAAGCTTGCTGGCTACTACGTAAATTTATTGCTCTCTAAAAAACTTAATTTTTAGCTCCAGCTTTCTCTCCACTTTTGAGACAGATTTACTCGTCTCAAACGTTTAATTTTAACCATTTGATAAATTAATAGTAACATTAAAACCCAAAACATCATTATGGAGTTTTAAAAGACTTTATTTAAGTACATTATCTTTTTCAAAAAAACTTATTTTCTATCTTATTACACATATATTAATATATATTTAATTATTCATTACTCTATCTAACTATTTTTAGATATCTACTTACCTGTCTTCGGTAGAGTAGCATGATCTTTTTATATATATCCTCTCTTGTATATACAAGCCATTATAACTTATGCCTATTTCGATCGTACATTCATACCATTCTCTACTTCTCACATGTTTTTAGAAGCCTAGCTGCAGACATCGGTATTTACGTATTGTCCATTCTACCCCGCTGTGGATGGAGCGCTCGTTGAGCCCTACTGCTAGGCCGTGCTCTCAAATTGGGGCGCTCGACGAGCTAGAGACCACGGAGCGAAAGCTCACATCCCCCGCGGGTGGAGCCGCCTAAGCAAGCATGCCGATCCTGGCGTAGCCGCCGCCGACGGCTGCACTGCTAACCGCTGATTCACTCGGCATTGGCTCGCTATAACAGAAGCTAGGATGCAACGTCTCAAGGAGTCGTCCCTCTAGAACAAGAGGGACGAGAAGACCATTGGCCTAATGTCACGCGTTGCCTGTGTTGTGTACTCGTGTTCTGTTGCATCTGCATCGTCATCGGTCTATTATTCGTGCTCGGTCTCCCCACCGCTATCGCTGACCGCTGTCAACAGCTTCCAGGCCCGATTGTCTAAGCTGCTGAATCTGCGGGCCACGGTGGCGAGCAGACACATTGAGCCGGTGGGCGGTGGCGATGATTGGTTTTAGACGTACGGATAAGAACAAATCGGATATATATGGATATTAGTGATATTATATTTGTTTTTTTAATTTTATTTGGATTTGATATGAATACACCAACAGGAACATATAATATCGGATACGAATACGAATCGAATATAAATCAAAACGAATATGATTACAGATATTTATCATAACAAGAAAACCGACTGTACAAGTAGCAAATCTACAAATGTGACAAATTCTCTTTTCTCTATTTTACAAGCATGACGTACATGTAGAAAATGTCAATGTTTTTATTATTTATAGTTTTGTGGTGTGCGACAAGGCACGTGGGGTGGTGCGGCTGGGGTTGGCGTGGCTGCGGCCTGGGAAGGAGGCTAGAGAGGTGGCAGGGTGCAGCAGGAAAAGTTATCCGTTTTTATATAAAAAAATATGTATCTAAAAATAAAATTCCAAATCCGTTTTTTAGTGTTGCAGAGGAAAACTATTCGATCTATTTTCATCTCTAGAGGTCTTTCTATCACTCCTAGAAGTTGTAATGACACAAATATCGATGCCTACAACTGAACATGATATAAATTAAATTATATAGAAATTATAATGTTACGAAAATAAATAGATAAAAAGTGATGGCAGTGATCCGATTTTCTATTATTCTTATCTCCTAGAGTTTTTGAAAAATTGATTATTTGCCATTGAAAACCGTAGACTTCAATCATTTGACACCTAAAGTTTGGTTTTGACTAAATGTCGTCTAAAATTTTGACAACATTTATTTTTATCATTTCTATGGTTTTAAACATTTTTAATACTTTTGCCCTCTTGAAAGAACATCATTGCCTTTAATTCATCTCCCCACGCCCCAACCATTGTACTGCACCCCGTCCTCCGTCTGCTGATTGGCGCCACGACATCCCTCTCCTCCACTGCAGGAAGCCCAACGCCGCCTCTTTGTGCTTTGTCAACTAGTTGTTGTCAGGGTTGTATTTGCCTAGCTTGAGGTATTCTTGCCATCTATTTGGTCTTCTTATTGTTTCCACAGTTTCATTTTAAATTCAGAAAGCACAAATGTATATAAGTAATACTGTTATACAAGTCATGTAAAATTTATATTAAGAAAGCACATTTTGCTCTCATCGCTCTATCTCTTCGGGCTCAACGGGGCAGCGGCGTTCAGGTTAGTTAAGACAACGGCATTTGGCATCGTACGACGAAGGGAAGGGGCGTCGTGCAGGCTCGATGACTCCAGACAACAAAGGAAGGATGGGGGTGCAGGACAAGGATCGGGGCATGGGGAGATCAACCAAGGACAATGATGCCCTTTCAAGAAGGAAAAAAATATTAAACTGTTTAAAACTATAGAAATGGCAAAAAAAAAAAGGTTAGTTTCTCCGTTTTAAAGTGTAAGTTATTCTAGTCTTATTTAGATTCATATATAGATTAATATATATATTTTATATATATGTCTATATTTATTAATCTATAGATAAATCTGAATAAAGCTAGAATAATCTACATTTTGAAACGGAAGAAGTATTAAACTTTTAGATGGTATTTAGTTGAATTCGAACTTTAGGATGAAAAATAATCAAAACCTACAATTTCCGAGTGACAAATGATCATTCCCGGAGTTTTCCTTCTCGCTTTTCTCCAGTTTCCCCATGGATAAAACCAGCAACCGCAAGGCCTAAGCCAGCTAGTGGGGTGTATGAGGGGATGGAGACCGTCGTCGACGCCAACTACAGGCCGGTGATGTTCCCCAACGGCGGCGCGGCGGCGGCAGCGGTGGCGAAGTGTAGGGCGAGGGCGGGAGGTGGTGGCGGCGTCGGGGAGCAGGTGGTGGTGGTGGTGGGGGTGTACCAGGAGTGTCTCAAGAACCACGCGGCGAGTTTGGGCGGACACGCGGTGGATGGGTGCGGGGAGTTCATGCCATCGCCGGTGGCTGACCCGTCTGACCCGGCCTTGCTCATGTGTGCGGCGTGTGGCTGCCACCGTAACTTCCACCGGCGGCTGCCCGAGAAGCCGCCTTCCCCGCCTCTGCTTGCGTTGCCGCCGCCGCAGCCGTTGGCTCCCGTGGCGGCGCCGCACCTGCTGCATGGTAGTCGGCAGCGAGGAGAGGAGGCGCCACAAGTCGACCGCGTGCACGGTGGCCGGCGCGACGACGACGACGAGGACAACTCGGAGGACTCCGATGATGGGTTGGACTACGAAGACGACCAGCCCGCGTCACCGGTGCCGGCCCCCGCTGCGCTGCCTCCGGGGTACGTCCCCTCCGCAACGCACATGATGCTGTCACTGGGTACCGGCGCACCGGGCTTCGCCCCGGCCGTGTCATCGAGGCCCCCTTACCTGACGCCGGCGCCCATGTCGGCGTCGGCGCCGGGCGTCGCGGCGGCGCGGAAGCGTTTCCGGACAAAGTTCAGCCCGGAGCAGAAGCAGCGGATGCAGGAGCTCTCGGAGCGGCTGGGGTGGCGGCTGCAGAAGCGCGACGAGGCCGTCCTCGAGGCGTGCTGCCGCGAGATCGGCGTAGGCAAGGGCGTCTTCAAGGTCTGGATGCACAACAACAAGCACAACTACCTCGGCGGCCACAGCGCCCGCCGCACCGCCTCCTCCGCCGCCAATCTCCACCCTTCCACCCACCCCGTCCGTTCGCCACCTGCCCCGCCGCCGGTGCTCGACGCTGAGTTCAATATCAACGGTTCCTCCACGGACGCCGCCGCTGCCGACCACCCCGCGACGGCCAGCGGCTCCCCGCCATCTTAATCAAGACTAGCTCGTGCATATCAAGGTTCTATCTTTCCTGCAGCCTTTCTGTCCAATTAACCAACCTTAATGACTCGTCCGTCAACCTAGCAAGTTAGCTGTGCTACTAATTAAGAAAGGTGGAAACTTTTGCTCTAGTGGGGGAGGTCCAAGGAAGATTAGATTCGTAAAAATGTGGGCGTTTTGGATCTGATGGCGAGATGGCAATGGATGATTCAGGATTAGTAGCACTAAGTACAGTGATTACTAGCATTCTGTGCATGGATGGATGCATGTGCTACTAGGTTGGGTAGTGTTCTAGGATCTTATGCCGTCCTTGATTGATAATATAGAAAATGACGGTTTCTTTCTGCACGGTGTCTGCTGCCTAATCACTGTTTGGTTCTGTTCTTACCTGTGTAAATGACTCTGACGTTGCCGAATAAGACTCCGTTTTGGTTACAGCGACTAAACTTTAGTCTCTATCACATCGAATGTTTAGATAGTATTTTAGAGTATTAAATATATACTATTTACAAAACCTATTTATAATCGGTAGATTATTCGCGAGACGAATCTAATGAGCCTAATTACGTCATGATTTGACAATGTGATGCTACAGTAAATATTTATTAATCATTGATTAATTAGGTTTAATAGATTTGTCTTGCGAATAATCCTTCAATTATGTAATTATTTTTATAATTAGTTCACGTTTAGTCCTTTAAATTGATGTCTAAGCATCCGATGTGACACGGACTAAACTTTAGTCCATGGAACCAAACGTTTCCTATGTCTCCTTAGGTGTTGCAGAGCAAATTCAATTGTTTTATATTTCCTTTGTCTCATAAGACCAGATAGGATATTTTATACTATAATGAATCTAGACGGTCACTGTTCAAATTTATAGTTTCGTAAAATGTCCTATTTGATCGTAGATCTTAATGTGGACAAAGAGAGTATGAAATATTTCATTCAATTTAAAATTATAAGACTATGAAATATTTCATTCAATTTAAAATTATAATATTATGAAACAGAGAAAATATCTTTTCACTGTCATTGTCAATGAGACATCATTTTGACCGCTAGTTGTCCAACTGAAAGCTATAAATATCTTACTCCCTTTGTCGGGACTTATCTTGATTTTTAAGGATTTATAATTAGACCTAATTAATAGGCTTCATCTAATCAGCTTTCCGGTAATATCAAAGATAACAGGATTAACCAGTGGCATATGTATCAATTTTCTTAACTATTAATCTGTCTCTAAAGTACGGAGTGAGAACGTTACAAAATTTTATACAACTATAATGTATGCCCTAACACCTAACAAGCTATGCTCAGGGCCGTCTGCATTACCCCTCCAAGTTCCAGGTTATCCTCTTTTTTCTTTAATTAACATTGAAACAGTTGACATTTGTATAGTATAAATCTCCCTCGAGTTTCCTCCTTAACTCTTGAAAGTTTGAGAGACCTTATGTATCGCGGCTACAAGGCGGTAAAGAAAGATAAATTCGGTGGTGAAATGTGTAACCAAAATGCCTGAAAAATCTTTTAATCCCTGCGAAGGACATTCCTCATTCTCTTAAAATAACATTTAAATAGTTATAAAAAATTCTCAAAATGATTGACAACATATACATAAAAGTCTAAATTAGACCAGCAAATTAATAAAAAGGACAAAATCGGAATGATATTAACACCCTTTATCATCAATATTTTTCGCTTTGCAGGATGAATTTATATTTGAATTTTGTAAGTCGTAGATGTTAACATACTCTATGTTGTTATAGTTATTTTTCAAAATATGTCATAACCATTTCTACTGTATTTAAGAAGGGAAATACACGGACGACATCCATTAAAATCCATCTCCAGAAGCCAGCTTGAATTCATTCTTTAGTTTTGACTGGTCATTACTCTCAGACCGAATTAGCTTGAATTCATTCTTTATTTTTGACTGGTCATTACTCTCAGACCGAATTTAACTGCTCATAGTCACAATATCACTGTCCAGATTGTTAGAAGATTGTTACGGTTATAGAACGGAGAGAGTACTGGATAAGTACAGAGTTTATGCAGTCGGCAGATCAGCTTTCGGTTCGTACTTACCGCGAATTTTTGCTGTAGAAAAGTGTTTGAACTGTAGGAGCAGCATGCCGTAGGCAAGTACTGCTACCCTAGCGCGTGATGGGACTGGATATCGAGGCCTTTTGAGTTTTGTCGCCCTGCTCTGCTCGTTCCTTACTCCCGAAAAATATTTTATTTTTTATTTTTTCTATCCGATAATATAATGATCTAGTATTAAACGTGATATTCTATAGTAAAACGAATATGGATAATATTTTATTTAGATTTGTTGTACTATTAAATATCAAATCTAGATTGTTATATTATGAGTAAGTTTTTAATTTTGTCAAAAGGAATTATTTCAATCTTTTTATCTATTTGTAAATCAATAATTTTTATTATTTTAATATTTCTTAACTATTACTTTCAAATAATATGTTTTTATTAATAAGGAGCATTTTGTTTTTATTTATCAAACTTATCTTAAAATTAAAGTCGTTGACTGAGGGAGTAATTTGAATTTTCGTGCATAATTTTTAGGTGTTATTTAAAAATTTTAACAATTTTTTATCTGTTTTGACAGTACACCTATATAAATATTACCAAAAAATATATTTCACTGGTCGAAAAGAAGCAGAACCAATCACCCTGCCTTGCTAGAAAAAGAGCGTATCGACACTGGAAACGTTGCCGCTGCTGCCTGCTGCTGTGCGGCACTCCGCTCCGGACTCTGGACTTCGGCTTGCTCGTTAGAATTCAGATAATCAAACTGCTCCGTTGATAGCGTTAGCTTATCTTCGTAGGCAAGAGTTTTATAGAAATTTTTGCAGAAACCAGTTTAGTTTTCTCAAAGTGAAAATTATATGTTCGAAAAGAGCCCTGCTGTTTTTCTTTGAGTAAAAAGAAGCGTTCATGATCTAACTGGGGCTCGGTGGTTTTTCTTGCACCAGTAAAATGCCCATTATTTGCGTGGTCCAATCTCGATAATGACTAGTCCTTACATTTTGTGCGCATTTATAAATTCACTAAGTAGCATGTTTCTTTTCCTGAATTCCTGTAGTTGGACAACACGTGTCTCCACCTACTTTAACTATGTACTGGAGGCAGGGTGCTGCAGCTTTCACGTTTGATGTGTGACTGAGAAATTACGATGGATTATTTACACAATATTACTTTCATCCTCTAGCTTGTTTATTTTTGTGTTCTTGGGAAACCCTAAACGCTAAACCATTGCTGCATTTAGTATAAGTACAAAATTGAGCCATCAAGCAATTGTGCTGTTGTGCCTACTTAACCAAATTATGCCTATTAGAGGTACTGCTACTGATTACATAATGATGCAAAGCCTGAGATGCATATGCATCCAAGGTCTCGCTTTTCCAAATTCCCTCCACAGGCTCGCAATTCCCCACGAGATTTGGTTGTCGGGATGATAGGGTTCACTTGACCATGTCATCCTAAACCTTTAACAAACCTAATCTTGTGACAGAAATTGGACCTAAGGTATATTAAGCTATAGCTCTACCCATATAAAATTTTTTATGGACTAATATCTATAAAATTTTCATACGTATATAAATTTTAGAAGCCTAGTCTAGACCTCACACTCCATCGACAGGCATATTAGCCCACCAGCAATCCATCACTAGTCCTATAGATGGAAAGTCTAATAGCTCCTCTAAAGTGCAAATCCTAACCATGCTGCCCCCCTAGCATGCTCGCACTCGCTGTCTCTGCTGTGTCTACGCTCGCTGCCCTAGGCCTTCGCTCCTGCCCGTCACTGCCGACCCCAGGCAGCATATATAACAACAAGCCAACCTACATCTAAAATAAAGAGATAACACCCTATTATATTCGTTGATCTCGTACGCCCCCTCTCATGTTGGCTTGCTCCCCTACCTCTCTAGACCCTGGCATTTCAAAAGTTTAGGAAGATCCTAGCTCCACTGAATACAGAGTATCACCAAACTATCTAGGTTATCCCTTTCCCTATCTTCACCATAACCACATTATTTAACTCCTACGATTAGCATGATGATAAGATTCCTTCTTTCCTGATTAGATAACTTTTAATATAATGAAGTGATCACAAAGGTTTCCATAACTATCTGTCCGTCTTTATTATTTAGTATCTATTCTTTCAAAAAGAATTTACTCTCTGCCTAAAAAGATTTTGGCGACCCGCAGAAGCAACGCGTCATGTCAGCCGCAGCCAGCCAGAGTGACCAGTGCCACAGTGTGGTGATGGCCTTTGCTGGCTTTGCATTGTGGCTTCTGGGATTCTGTTTCGAGCTGCTGCTGTCAGCTGCTGACCTCCGACGATCACCTAGCCCTGGCCACGCGATTCAAAGGAGATTCTTTTCGGCACAAATAACTACAGCTTACTTTCTTAGCCCTTTGTTGACGGGCCTGCTACCGGCAAAATTTGCCATCTCAAATCTTCCTCAAATTTAACCGCCTCATCTTTGGTTAAGACAATGCAAAGCTTGGAAAGTTTGGATGAAACCAAATGTTCTTGGTAACTGAATTTGTGTTTCGAAATGATAGTTTAGGCCTAGACATACGAGTACAATTAACAAAATTACAATTATCGGCTAGGTAACAGCGGTTTTCAGGCTAACAACTGCTCGATAGTTAGTTGTTAAACTAGATCTGTTACTACTTGTCGGTCACCATTGATAATCAACCAACGGTGGATGGCTTTACAAACCCTAATATTAAGGGATATTTAAATTGACGTGTTTACTTTCAGCGCAAAAGGGTAAGGTAGTTTTTTTCTAGGCAAAATTTGTTACAGGACATCTAAAAACTGTGGTATTTACTGATGGACATCGTAAAAACGTGGCTTTGCCAGAGGACATTCCAAAATTATGAATATTTACCGCAGGACACCGCCATCATTATTTTAATATTTTCTAAAGATAATTTTTTTAAAATACCCAAAATGCCCTTACTCCCTCTTTTTTTTCCTCTCTCCTCAGTTTCTTCTCTCTCTGTGCTCCGGTTGCACCCCACGTCAGCGGTGAGTGGTGGTGGCGGCGGCATCGGTGGCACCGGCAAGCGCGCGGGCTGAGCGACGACCAGAACTCGCGGGTGGAGGAAGCAGCGGCAGCGATGGGCGAGCGGGCGGAGCTAGCGACGGCGGTGGGCGAGCGACGGCGGCACGTACAGGTGGGCGCGTCAAACCCCTGTACATGCCGCGCCGTGCAGCGTAGAGGACGGTGTGGGTGTGATCGCCGACCGGTAGCGATGAGGCATGGCGCGCGCACTGACGCGATCGCGGAGGCCGCAGCGGCCAGTGGCTAGGATCCTGTGATTCTACTAGGTCCGGACTCTGGAGCGAGTAAATACTGGAGTACTAGTACGACGAGTTCCAGAGCCACCGACGTCGTCGCCACTGCTGCTCACCACCGACGTCAACTGCAGTCGGAGCTGAGAGAGAGGAGAAACTGAGGAGAAAGGAAAAGGAGAGGGAGTAAGGGCATTTTGGACATTTCAAAAAATTTATTTTTAGAAAATATTAAAATAATGGTGGTGGTGTCCTGCAGCAAATATTCATAATTTTGGGATGTCCTCTAGCAAAGCCATGTTTTTACGATATCCACCGGCAAATATCACGGTTTTTAGATGTCCTGTAGCAAATTTTGCCTTTTTTTTTTGACTCGAGAGGAATGGACAAAAGGTAATTTCATGTTTTCTATGAGACCGTTTGGTTTTATACCCTAACAAAATTTTATAGCACCAAAGTTTTTAAAAGTTTTGGTACTAATAAATTTTAGTAGGATAGAATAAGTTCGAGTTGGTGTCAAATTATATCAACAAGAGACAAAAATTTTAGCAAATAACAGAGTTTTTGGTCTGCAGAAATTTTGAGGGAGAGTTTAGTTTAGGTAAACCAAAACCGCCCTCTACGTCTTCTTGACAAGGAAATTACTGATAATTCATTTAATGAAAGTCATTGGCGAAGCCAAAATTTTTGAGAAGCCTAGACAAAACTAGCTAAAAAACACTGCAAACCCCCTGACTTTTCCCTAAAACTAAACAAATCGTAAACATTTTTCGGAAGAAAAAGTCTCTTAGTCTCAATGTCAATGGTTGGAGGACGTGATCCCGGACAGCTGTCCACACCAAGCAGGAGGGGAATAAAAGTATTATAGAAAATATGTAACTCAAGGTATAGTGCCTAAACCACAATTAAGGTCTCCTTTAGAATAAGAGTATTTTTAAGGAAAATTTAAAGGATTTACTTTAACTTTTTTTCCAAAAACACTGTAAAATTTATTCTTTCCAAAGTAGCACCAAACGGTTTTGATTGGCCAATGGAGTTTGTGTCACATGCCATTTGCAAACTCCAGAGAAACTGTCACATGCCCATTTTGGGTGAGGCTCCTCTGGTACCTCAAACATGGGATGTCTTGAATAAACACCAATTATTTATGAAGCATGGTTAAAATTGTGCCACACGCTAAGAAACAAACACCAACCATTTATGAAATACTGCTACACTAAATACACACATATCATTCGGAAGGAAAATAGTTGGACAGAAACCGTACAAACTCAAAGAAAAAAATGAACCACAGAAATTAACAACGGAGTGTAGTTTTTGACAGAACGTCTATGATCTCGTTATTTGGTTTGATTATTGGTTAACCATTGCAATTTCAATTCTCATATGTACAACTTTGAGCCTTTTGAAGCATCTAGTGATAGACTGATAGTGATGTATATCAAATTAATCTGTGTAGGCAATAGCACCGTAATAGGCTACTTGTAGCTGCTTTTCCACTAAACTTGAAAAGAAAAGCTTATCCATGCCAATGTATCTATGGGCCTATGAAGCATCATGCAATGCTTTCTCATGAAGTATTTTTACTTTGATGCCATCAGCTTCGTCCTACCACTGAATGTCTGAATGGTGCAAAACTTCAGGAACTATTTGGTGGTGTTTGGATTGTCTCCTGCTGCTGTTTAGAAGAGGGCTTAATTTCCAAATTATTGAGGTCTCTTTCATACGATGGTACACAATTCCGGGAACCTTAGGCACAGTTTAATCTCTATTTCATGGGATCTGAACTGTTTCATGCTACGGTGTTAAAGTGCTGAAATAATGAACTGAAATAATAATCCCAATGATTAATACATATATTAATTAAATATTATGGATTATGAGCTAACAAATAGCTTAGAAAAGGTTATTTAAGCAATACCGACAAAAATTTACAAGAAATTACACTTTTAAAAGAGTAGAACACATAGTTTGGTGTTGGATTATCTAAAATAAGCTATTTAGACCGAGGCCTAAAAAGAAGGTTTCGTTTCCACATTAATGAGGTCTCTTTCATAGGATGTATTTTATTTTTTCTTTTCTGTCAAACCATATTTAATCTTGGATCAACTGAGCGAATCTGGCAACAGGATGTGATAACACCCGATAATCTTTTTTTGTGGATTTTCATGGTTTACTTTCATATGTAATTCAAAGATAGCACCTTCCGTCCTGTCATCTTTGGCCCATCACTAGTTGATGGTCACTATAAGCAATCACTGTATTATAGTACCTTCGAGCTTTGATTGATATTACCATGCATGACACTAACGTAACCAAAGACCCAACTTAATTTAGACAGAGAAGCAAAGAATAGATGCAAACCTGCCAACAATCAGAAACCACAAACATCACAATGAAGCCTTGTTAGAGAGAGTGCGTGTGTATGTTTCGATTGCGATGAGAATTGACTATTGAGTTGTTTCTTGTAAAAGAGATTCATTCAAAATTCCTACAAAATTTCTCAGTTCCAGACAAGACCTTTGATGTTCGGAGCTTGAAGTGTGCCTCCTATATATGTCTTGTTTTCTATAACACAACTAATTAGACACAACCAAATCGGCGACCACACCTGCTAATTATTTTGACCATAACATAACTGAGAATTGGAGATAAACGTAACTTATTTTGAGCTTTGCTACGAGCTTGTTTGGATTGATGCCGTGTTGCTTGCCACACTATATGTTATAATACCAAGTTGGACAGGCAGATTTTCGGTATAGTTTTTGTCCCGGGATACAAAAATTGATAATAGGTTGTCTTTAGGAATAATAGCACATGTTGCAAGAAAGGCTTTCCATATCCAAAATGTCTCTCAGACTAAAGTTTATACTTATAAAGTCAAAAGTTTCATGTGTATCAAACTGTCGCTTAGCCATACTATTGTTCTTTTATTCTGCGCCGTGGAAAGCGTCAAATGCTATTCTTCTTGTGCGAACTCCCTGCACGCTCTCAACAATTTCACGAAAAATCTGAGCCATCTGAATTTTCTGATATAGTTTTCAGTCAGATGAACAGTAGAGATTACTAAATTACACAGGAATCCGACATGGTAGTAGTATGGTACAATAATCAGTTGTAACTGAATATATAGTGTCTCACAGTGACCACATGCATCATCAGCATCCACATTCTACTGATTATGGAGGGAAATGCATTGTGTGCACCTGACCCTGCCATGGAGTAAAAAGTAGCAATCTTGATGGAAGTTGGACCAGAAACTTATGCCCTCTGCAGATAATTGTGTGCAAACAAGCTTCCACACAGTCTATTTCCTGGGCACCAAGTGGAACACAAACATCATTGATACTTCTTTGTGCAATTGACAGCATGGGTGGCACTCAATATCTCCTCTTTAGCAATAATAGCTTTCATATCCTCCTTAAAGATTCCCTGTGGATAATACAAAGCTGAGGCCTAATCCTGACAATGATTCTCATTGGCTTGGTAGACCATGTCCATCTCATAAACCTTCATATCCAGAAGAAGTTGCATGATCCCTTGCTGAACTTGCATAATCCTTTTCTAATATTCCTGTTGGACCAAACTTAACTTAAGAAACATGGTATGTATAGGTAGCAACATGTCTCCATCAGTTTTGCTTGGCAAGTAGTACTAGAAGACTAGTAGTACAATGTAACTATTATGCTCATCTTGGATTAAAGATAATCTTGATAGACCGAGTCTAGGGTGAGCTAAAGATGATGCATCTCATAATCGAGAAAGGTAATATGTGAGTGAAACATTGTGTGATGGCCAAGGAGATGAGGATCTTATCTCTGAAAACCCAATCAGAGATAGCCGAAAGTGTCATAAGGAATAGCTTTTCCACCATTTTCCTTCTTTATTCCAAGATATGATAACTAACCATTATTAACAAGTTGGTAATAGACTGGTCAGAAACAGTGGTGGTAGGCAAAAGAAATGACAGATTGAATTGGCATACGTTACTCTCAACTGTATTTGCAATATGGTCAATGTGAGGGATGACATTTCAGAATTAGTTTTGTGGCCATGGATTAGTGACACAGATGGATTAATTTGCTGGGCTTATCAACAACCAAACATACATGCATGCTAGTATTGCCTGCTGCTGTTTGCAAGTCATTCATAAGTGGCATTATTGATAGGGGATCAGAAAGATTAGACAGATTATTATGACGTACTTTGACCTTTTTTCAGTAAACTGTACTTTGAGCTCGGTGTGGATTACTTTTCAAAGAGAAAATTCTGTATATACCAGTTCATCAGTTTCCATATACGCCACTAAAAATTTATTGTTTCTATATATGCCACTGCTTCAATTTTTTGTATCCATAGATGTCACTATCGTCAGTTTCAACGTTAGTTTTTTCTAAATGCCAAAACTGCCCTCAGCTCACAAAGCGCTCCCGACCGGTCTCAGTTGTGCTAGATTGAATGAGTGATTGGTACGCGTGTGTCGTTCGGAGCTAGTGCTAGCTGATTACGGAGCTTAAATCATACTTGATTTTTAGTAAGCTGATGATAGTTTTGATATTTTAAAAAAACTAACGTTGAAACTAACGGTAATGATATATATGGACACAGAGAATTAAAGCGGTGACATATATAGGAACAACAAATTTTCAGTGACATATATGGGAACCGATAAACTTCAGTGATATATATGGAATTTTCTCTTCAAAGGTAATCATGCCCATTTTCGCTGCATCTATCTCCTCTTTGCATCTTTGTTTTTTCCTTCACATTCAGAATTCAGAAACCATTCAGATTTCCCAAAAAAATTGACATTTTGGCTCTTTTTAAAACTTATTTTACAAATAGATAATAGCCAAAACTATATTAAAAAATGGAACCTGCCTCAACGCCAAGCGCTGAATCCGAGGTCTATTTTTTAATATAGTTTAGGCAGGGTCAAATGTCAAATTTCCAGCAGATTTCCGCTGCTTATACTGTTCGATTACCGTGATCTGTACTGTACTATATTCTACACTACTGCCATGCAGGATGAAACAGTCGATGGCTCAAGAAGCATCCAACTGATTGCCGCCGCGGTCGCCGAATTGCCGGCAAAGTTCTATGTGGAGTTAACTGTTTTGAGCTGGACTGTGCCTCGCTCGACGACTCGCCGGAGCTCCGGGCGACGCCGGCGCCATTGAATTGGTTTGGCCTGCTGCATGACACAGCTGGGCCTACTATTTCGAATCACAACTCCGCTGCGGCTCAATCGTTTTTTTCCCTTTTGGCCCATGATCGCCACCATTGATAGCGGTTACGGGGTTTTGGCATTTAGGGGGGCATCTGCAAAGAATGTTTTTAAATATTATTTTTAGGAAAAACAGATCAAGCATTCGTTATAAAAAGTTTATAGAAGTAGGCCATTTCTGCCCATTATGGTATGCCAACTTGTTAGTTTTTGACGATAACATCTTAGTAGCTCTGGCGCCAAATCAACGATTTACCCTAAATTAACCATAGGTTCGGTAACTGATGAATTCATCCGTATCTACTTAGTTATTTAACGATGTAGTATAGTTTAGATCTTATAGTTTTTATTTGGCGATCTCGTGTAGTTTAGATATAACTGATTAGCTTTTCCCCCGGAGTTTGTCGCCAATTGAAAGGCGACAGAAGCTATATCAAAAATAAAAATTAAAATGACGACGGAGGTCTGTAAATTTATGAAAAGCGTACGTAAGATCTGCTTTTTCCATAAAAGAATACTATTTAAAAAATACATCTGCAAATATTTGGGTCGACACCAACGCTAGCAGTCCAAAATAAGGCCCATTTGCGAATATCCGGATCCAAAATAGGGGGATGTTTGCAAAAATCCACTGTTGGTCCGCTAGCACAGTTGGTCGTTGGGCCGTACACTTCTCCCGCACGGACAGCGAACCGCAGCCCATCGAGTGGTCGTCTTCTTCCTCCAGCCCGGCCTCCACGCTCTTCACGCCTCCTCTCCTCACGCCCATGGCAGAAGGCCACCACCGCAGAGGCTACGCCGCCGCCGGAGAATCTGATCAATAACCTCTCCGTCGCTAGCTTCGTCTCCTCCTCCTCAAGTCCTCATTGCATCATCTCTCCATTATTTCTTTCGATCAGTTCCCTTCGCCCACATGAACAAGACCGAGACGACGACCATTCATAACGTGCACGATTCTCCGCGAATTAATGTGATTATTATTGATGTCGTGCCATTCTTTTATGCCAATGTCGAGCTCGCTCGATCGGCCATGACGAAACGCACACACGCACATCTAACTTTTCGTTCCACATAAATGTGAAAATAAAAATGTTCGTGTCCACGAACGCCGCGCCATGAATTGGACATCCATCTCATTTATTGGCGCCAAAAACTTTACAACCAGCGAGCACTGAAAGAAAAGCTGCAGGCACTACTAGCTATAGTTATAGTGCAACAGGTGATAGTACATTAGTACTATCGTGATAAAGGGATTAAATCTCTACAGCAGAGTGTAAGATCGGCTGCTAGCGATCTAATTCCGTGTACTATATTCCATTCATTCATATGTGCACCAACGCATGCATGATCTTTCCATGAAAAAATCGATCTCATGAATGTAGGAAGACATTTCCGTCCTGTTTGGAACGCATGAAACTTTTCGGTTTCCTGCAGAGAATGGAACTGCTTAATTTTGGTTACATTCTTGCGTTCCAGACAGTGACGGATCTAGCGACTAGGCTCGTTGAATTGGCATGCACGCAGTAGAATTTTTATGTTGTTTTGAGAATAATATTTTTATATAAAAAAAGTACTCCTAATAGCGTTAGAACGTTAGATTTGTATGAACATAAAAAATTCTTGGCTCGATTCCAAATATCACCTCACTACACACTACCAGAATATAATACATTGTTTCGCCATGTGCCTACTACTCGACAAAGTGTTTGCCGAGTGTTACACTCCGTAAACTGCACTTGACATAACCAATGCCGATGAATAGCTGTTTCTGTCGATTTTTTGTCGAGTGTCGGAGGGTTTGCCAAGTGTATTTTCTTAGACACTCGACAAAAATAGAGGCTTCGTCAAGTGACACGAGTTTATCGAGTGTATTCCTTTGACACTTGGCGAACGAGTTTCTTTATCGAGTGCCCGAGGAAATATACTTGGCAAACCCTTCAGTATTCGGCGAAGGCTCTGTTTCTAGCAGTGACACTAGCACAATAGATTAATTGCAAGAGGGAATCTAAAGGCAAAATATAAGAATAATTGACAAAATGAAGCTATCCATATAAATTTTTTGTGTTATATTGTAGTGCCTTCAGTTGGCTATAGAAATTTCTCCCCCTTCCCTTAAATTCGGGAACTTGGAGACTTGGTGTGCATCAATTGACTGAAAAATTAAGTATGGGCAGCATGCATGAGAAAGATTAGAGAACACAGTGGCCAAACAAAAAAAAGTTTTCTCTCTCTCTCCTGTAGAATCGGCGTGGAAGCACGGAGACTGGAGACACGTAATCTCAATCAAAAAGAACATACAAATTGACACAGAGCATGAGAATGCATGGATATGATACGTAGTTAAGTACAATTAACATACCAGTATTGAGAATATAATCATAATACGAGCAGTAGCTAGCTAGCCAATCAGAAGAACAAAGTGGAGAGAACAAATTCAGCGTGCAAAATGAGAGGATTTGCATGGAGGATGTATTCGATCGAACACCTTGTGAAAGACACTGTCGTGGGCGAAACGTGAAATGGCCGATCGCGGCGGCGCGCGGCGTGAATTGATGCCTTGCTTGCCGTACTAGCTAGCAAGCTAACTGGTGGCCGTGGTGCTGGACGCCGAGGAAGACGACTCCGGCGGGCAGTCCCACTCCGGCCACCCGTGGTGCAGCAGCCGCGGCGTCGCAGCAGCAGTGCTGCACCACGACACGGCGGTGGAAGCTGCGGTGGCAGCCGCACGCGGCGCAGCGGAGCGCGCCGCTGGTGCCCTCCTCGCCCTCGGCGAGGAACTCCCGGCACCCGTCCACGGCGTGCCCACCCATGCTCGCCGCGTGGTTCCGCCTGCACTCCCCGTACCGCACCCCGCCACAGCACCCTCCCAATGCCGCCGCAGCCGCCACAGGTGGCGGCGGCGGCTGGCACCTCCTCAAGATCACCAACCTCTTCATCATCTCTCCCTCTACTTGCTTTTTTAATGAACTCCCTCTACTTGCATCAACTGCCAAATATTGTCTCTAAAAACTGGTTATGAACCGACATTGATTTCCTTTTCTGTAGCAGTGTGACATCGATCGAGCTGGAAGAAGAGATGAGATCACAGTGCACACAGAGGGAGATAGAGATTTATAGCCGGCTAGCTGTAAGAGCAAAGCTAGCGTTGGCGCGGCGAGATGAGAGCCCCACAGTGGATGCAACACCAAGATCGTGTATGTAGTATGTACCTAATAGCAAAGGCATTGGCTGGTGTTGATGACAATTGCATATAAAGCTCTCACATGCGTGGGAGCTTTCATTCACGCCTGTGTGGATTGGGAGAGCTCGAAGACCGCATAGCTAATGTTCTGGCTGGCTGAATTGATGGTCCAGCCAATTCCACCTCAAATGTGCAACACAGCCATATATCACCACTGGTGTATACTCTCCCCCCTCTTGTACTATACACATGTTCCTTTCTTTAATTCTTGGCCCATATATGCATTACACATTGATGTTATGGCACACACCTATTGCTTTATTACTGAAGTACCCTACTCATCCTGCATGCCCTATATATGTATGTATGTACACCTGCTCCGGGCACGAAAACATGTCTTTATATGCATCTTAATTTGATCGTTATATAATTTCGATTGCAAAAATATCGCAAACATTTAATAAACTTATAATATAGAAAAAGATTTTTTTTAAAGAGAAATCTACATATATAATTTTTTATGCGTCCAATTTAAATATTTACAAAAGCATTTTAGTGTACAATTTTTTAAGTTTGACTTCAAAAACATGCCTGAGAGTGATATGTTCGTGTGACCGAATGGAGCATATATCTACATATATGACCAGTCTCCATTCTTTTCTACCTCAGCTAACTCTCCCCAAGCTAATTGTTGCTAGATCTTTATTATTCTAGCATCTACGCATTACATCCTCTTTCCATCGAGAAACCAACAAGGGCTAGGTTCATAAGATGCCTGAGATGAAACCTAGATTGGAATTATTATAATTTAGCTTATATGTGTGAATTATAATAAGTTAGCTTAGAATAATCCAGAAAACAAAATAAAATATGAGTTGTTTGTCAGTTTGGATTATCGGTAATCTAGATTATTGTATTTAATGCCAAAAGATGAAATGCCCATAAAATAAAGTGTTTGGATAAAGAGGCTGAGATTTTTGCATGAGATGATAGTGAGTAATTCACATAATCAAGCTTAGTGAGTATTTTAGTCATTTTTAAAGTAATAAGCTGAAAAATGTTGAGTTCCAATAACTTATTAGATTAATATAATATAGGCTATATATTATAATTGGCAAATTTTACGGTACATCATAAATATTATGAACTATAGGTCACCTTTAATTTTTCTACACAGACTTTTCAATTTTCTGTGCATACTTTCTAAATTTCTACGCTGTTTTTCTAATTATCTGTCACTCACCAAGTATTTTTAATTTTAGTTTATTTTTAATCCTAACTAAAATCAATGGTATAGATTAATTTAAAGTACTATTCTTTAAGAGTTAAATGGTGTACCGTAACATAGCCCTTATAATAAGTTGACTCAATAAACTCATTTTTTTAAACTCACTTTTTTGTACTTTCATCCGATAACATAGATTGTTATAATTTTAAACGAAACAAGCGTCAGATCAAAAGGCTAGCTAATAATGATACACGCATGTGGGCGAGAGGCCGGAGATAGGGAAGGAGGAGGGAGTACCTGCAGCACCAGGCTAGCGAGATACCGAAGGCTAGCTAGCTAAGTTTTACCAGTTCCCGATCTGCGACGACAGCATGCAGATGCCAACCGGGCCCCTCAGTGCTGTACCGCTGTGTTCGAGGCTTCGAGCTAGCTAAGCTCAGCTCTCTGCTTGCCGCCCGATCACATCGCCACTGTCCCATAGATTTCACCTTACTGTTGCAGCATGTGCAGGTTGGAGATGATCAGCAGGGAGAACGCACCTGGCAGGAAAAGTTGGAATATGTTCAGTCGTAACGTACGCATTGATGGAGCCAGGTTCCTGGATCGACAACGTTGTTGCGTTTCTTCCTCCTCTCGATCGATTTCCTCCTTACTGTAGTTATGCTGTTATGCATGGAAGAGCGCGCAGGGTCGCAAGCATGACAGAACGGAGCCAGCTGCTGCTTGAAGGAGCACCTAGCGGAGACTGAGATCGATGAGGGGGGAAGGAGAGATATATGAGAGCTTGCTAGCCAGAGAGCAGCTCTGTTTATGTGTAATGTGGTGTTTGTTGCTTAATTTGAATATCCATGCGTACTGCTTGTGGTCCGGTTTGTGCTTTGTTTGTGCCACGATCGATATCTTAATTGAGTGTAACACATGAACATTTACCGGTGTTATATGTACTTCGTGTACACCCGCGATGCTAAACAAATTAAGTAAAAACTTGGGGGGTCATTAATTTGCACATTTGAGTCTATTCATATCCTTAATTTATACTGAATTATTCCGATGAAACTCAGGAGTCATGTTATTTTGGATATATACAGGACACTGATATAGTCTTCAAAATGTAAATTAACTTTAAACACTTTCATAGAGAATCTGTTTCTAGCTAGCACCTTGGTGTCTAGGTGTTCAAATCGATTTTGAATGACTTCAAACCCCTACACAACCCCTAAACAGTATAATTTCTTAGGAATATTCTATATAAAATTTATAAAAAATATTTTAAAATTGTTTAATATATCTATCATCTACTATCTACCATCATTTTAGAACGGGCCATGATAGGTGTGTTTTGGGATGCTTGCTGTTTGAAGTGGAGTATATTGTCATATCCATGTATGACAAAGTAAATTTGAAATATATGTAAAACAAATATACACATACACATTTCACATATTCAATATTAATATTAAAATAATACTGGTGATCATTTTTTAAAAAGTTCAATTGGATACATCCCCAAGACGGCAATTTTTCGAAAACTGAGTATTGCATTTGCATGTTCAAAATTAGCTAACCGTACGTGCATGTGAGACATATGAGGAGCATGCAGATCTGTGGTGTATTTGATTTGTTGTCGTCTCTAATCTTACTAAAATTTACTAATACCAAAATTTATAGAGGTGTGCTTGGTTTGAGGCCTCACAAAATTTTGATAGAGTAGGTCAGAGAGTAGAAGATATCGGAGCTATCGAATTTTAATTTGGTAATGTTGTATTGTTGTAATGTCGGTAGAATGATTGGTTTGTTGCTATTAAGATTCGAAACAGAACGAACCAAACATGCCCTAGTGTTAAGTATAAACCAGGAATGAAGCGTCTTTAATTAATTGCTATTATTTTAGCGACATTTGCTCAAAAATCCCTGCCATTATACTTAGTTGCAATTTTCAATTGTAACATAATGGCAATATACGGCATGCGTGTTATCAACGGTCCTAATATGCTAGCCAGTGCAGTACTTACTGGCCAAAACTAAAGATCACATTGTATTCATAGGCATGCAGGTAGCTAGCTAGCACAGATCAGTAAGAGCTGATCAGCTGAAACCTAATTACGACAACGATATATATGTACTAGGTCTCCCCAGCATGTCCCGTACCAGCCCTGTCCCACGGTTCACAAAATCGATCACAAAATCGATCGCCTACCGCGCGGCATGGACTCAACTCACCCTTGAGGTCTTGACTTGGAGTGATTTGGTATCACTAGCAATCACAGCAAAAAGCAGAGGTACGATTCGCTGCAGACCGGTTGATGAATCAAACCAATTTCGAATTTGAAACTGAAAAAAATTGAATTTTTTTCAAAAAAATCCTAAAAAAATAGTTGAATTAAGATGATTTATGGTAAAATTAGTTTTCAAAAATATTAAAATATCACAAAGTTATAAACCGAGCAAGATAAATGCTACCAGACAACCTATGGAAAAATCTTTTCGTGCAAACTTTTTTCTTCACAGAAAGATGTGGATTGCTTCACGGGCGCTTGTATTATTGGTACTTCTTGGTATATGATTGCTACAAGGGAATCTTGAGAAGAATCTTTGTGTGTAAACTTTTTTCTTCACGTGAAGATGTGGAGTACAAAGCAAATATTTTTATTTCATGTGGCTTATAACTAATATCTTCAGAGGAATACAACGTCACTTATAATCAGTGGAGCCATCAATGATAAATTAAAAATGTTTGAATTACCAATTAGTTATATATGTTGTATTATAATTTGTATGTGAAGTTACGAACTTATAAAAATTGTGGTATTGTAAGTTTCTAATTTATCTTAAATAATGATTTTCTGTAGTTTTATAGTATTTAAATTTTGCTGAAAGATTGATTGGCTGGTTACCGAACTGGTACCGTAGTAACAGTAACAGAACCTAATACTGTGGTTACCGAGCTGGTACCGCTCTAGTGGTTATCGAGCCTCGTACCATAGTTACCGAGTCTCGTACACGGTTACCGAGCCTTATAACATAGGTTACTGTTTCCACGAACCAATTTGAAGTTAAAATTTGAAATTTGAAATTTGATCGAATTGAACCGGTTACGGCGGTAACGGTCCGTCCAGATCTGGACTGTAACCGGACGGCACACAAGATTGTGAACCCTGCCCTGTCCAGGCGTAACGAAACTTGGCTGGTTCTCAGCCCGCCATAGACATCGCATTACGTATGTGCAACCACAGATTCACAGAACCGCTATAATGTAAGATGGTTTTTAATCATCTTATCGATCACCACCCGACAGTTTATAGCCATAATCAATTTAGTAATCGTTAAACTGATCCAATAATAACAATAGGGAGTTAGGGACCAAGCTGATTACTATGATAAACAACCGTTGAGTCAACGTCGGGTAAATCCTATAACAATTTCGTTCACCTGCCACATCTACGTACGATCTTTTTAATTTCCTAGCTTCATGCTCACCGCGGCTAGCTATTAGCTAGTGTTTGTAAGCCTGTAATAAAAATTTTCTACCTGCAAGTGATCTAGCTATTAGCTGCATGGTCCAGGCTTCGACCGATCAGCCGGGGGCCATTCTTATCAAGATATATACTTCATTTGCTCCGGCATTACTGTCGTACACGTACGTGCTGCCGCTACTGATGTGTATTCCCTGTATATATGTGTATGCATGCATCGCCGTGGTGAGTACGTAACCGTAATTATTCATATGTAATTAATCGTTAGTAACACCTGCCTGCATTCACAGCTTTATAAATATCAATTTTGTCAAGAAATTCTTATGTTAAGGAATTTTTCCTCGATCAATTGGGGAGGAGAATCATTGGTTGATTGTACCTATTGATGTTTTACTGAACAGTCCACCTACGAAGTTATCCGAGATGGTATTTGATGTGATAGGAAAGTGTTGTATTCTAAACTCTAATGTCGACTCTGGACAATAAGAGCCAAGAGATTTAGACAGATTCAGACCTTCTGAAGAATAATAATCGTGCGTCCCATGTGTTTGGTGGATTTATAGATTGGATGACTAGTGAACAACTCAAAAGCCTATGAAAACATGAAAGCATGTCTCTAAGGGTGTCTCGCTCCCTTTATACAACCAAGGGGCGAGCCGTACAACTATGACTCTTACTCGAGTCGATTTTCTATATATCAAGAATTACGTATCGAACTCTAATCTATTTTCTATTTATAAGGATATCTCTATACATATTTATCTTTAATATCAAATTTCAGTGTTCAGTTTCTAGATATGGCGTGGAGCCTTTTTATCGGATTTGAACTCCTGTTCATGAGTCATACCGAACTCTAAAGCTGGCTAGACCCACTCTCAATGCAAACTAATAAATCCCATCTTAGAGTACCCGGGGTCATATCCTGACAGTTCCACGATTCATTGTGGCCTTCCTTAGGAAAAAAGTGAGGATTTGATGACTCATTATTACGAAAATTATTTTTATAGATAGTTAAATCAAATTTTGTTTGGTGAGTCACTTGTAAACTAAGCTGTATAAAAATATTATATAAAAATATCGTATATAATTGTTTTTGCATATGATTGATTTAACCGACCGCTACAGCCAGCTAAGAATATCAACCGTGGACATAATTATTTTGAGACAAATAAGCATAATTTTGTTCATAGTCTCTGAGCCAGTGCAGGTTCTGAGATTTTTGAGGCCCACAGCAAACCAAAACTTAGGGGTCTTTATACTGATATAACGAGTACTTATATATATATATGCGAAATTATTTTTGCACTGCAGTCCACGCGAGTCGTGTCTTGTGATCATGTGATTAGAGGAGCCTAACTTCCGTTCGTTTGGAGACTTGTCGTTTGACGTTTGGACTTCATCTTCACATATAATATGGACTAACGGACATACGGTGGGCTGCACATATATACAGGGGCTGTGGAGGACCTAGGATTTTACCTATAGGTATGTCGCATCAAAATTTCTATATGTAATTCGGTAAAAATATTTTTCCAATTAGATAGATACTTATTAAATTTGCACCATAATTCAGTATAAATATACTAAATAATATAATAATCTTAAATTGAAAAATTAAATTAGAAATATTATACTAATAGGGCTTACCTCAAATGGCCAAAGACAAAGCAAAAACACTATGCTGCAGTCCGAACAACCAAACGGGCGAAGAAAAAGGAAAACACTATGAAACACTATGCTGCAGTCTGAACAACCAAATAAAAAAACTCAAATTAATATTGAGAGCCCCTGGGATCGAACCCTACCGTCTCACATTCCTACCGAAGCGCCTTATCCAGCTTAGTATATGTTGGTGTCTTTAACTGATACTAATACCTAGACTTTTAGTACCGGTCAAAAACACTAACATGTATTAATTATTTTTTCTAGCAGTGTGTGCACCAGATCATGGCAAGAAGTTAACCACATAAAATTTATAGCATGAAACGAGACGATTAGACTGACATCTAACAATTAATGAAGGAACTTTTCTAGTGCGGAAGTTAGAACGATAGAAGAGGCATCATTCATTTTCCTAATGAAAAGGCACTGAAAGAGTTGTATAAGAGCTCTGTTACATTACATCAATTATCTCTTAATAGGTAATACTTAAGATTAATCTGGACCATTGATTTTAGTTAGGATTAAAAATAAACTAAAATTAAAAATACATGTTGACCGGTAGATAATTAGAAAGTCAGCGCAGAAAATTAAAAAGTATGTACAGAAAATTGGAAAGTATTAGCGCAGAAAATTAGAAAGTCTACGCAGAAAAACCAAGGGTGACCTATTACCTCCTACAGAAAATTAGAAAGTCTACGCAGAAAAACCAATGGTGACCTGTTACCTCCTAGCCATTAGATTAAAATAAATGAATGGTCCATAATATTTCTAGTGTACCGTAAAATTTGCCTTATATAATAATTAATTTTCTATGCTCTGAAAAAGGTATCATTCATTTTCCTAGTGAAAAAGGCACTAATAACTATGACTTAGGAGAGTTATATACTAATTAATTTTGTATGCTCCGAACGGCCGCTAAGTGCACTGGCAACTGTGCACTTACATGCATGCCTAGCTGGCTCGCCTTGTTCTCGGTTCGGTTCACACCATAAACATGCCATTATACATATGGCATTTGTACATGCTAGTGTCTCCAATCGGAACTAATACCTGATAAAAAATAGTTCAAAATTTTTCTAATGTTTTGGTTTCTCGACAGTGCCATTTTAGTATCGGTTGGATTGTACACCTGGTATAAAATGTTTTTCACCTGACGTTTTGATTTTTCACCCATACCCTTTTAATACTAGGTAGAAACACCAAAAGGGGTCACCATCTCCCTAAAATGAACCAGTCATCTCCTACTCTCTACACAAAGCTTCTTCCCACCGTCGGCCACCATCTCCCTGTCTATGCCTGGCGCCCCAGCCTCCTCCACATTTGAGGCCTATATGTCGCTCCTGTGACCCGGCCTCATTCTCTCGATCAGTGAGTAATTTGTGCATAGATACTTTCATTTTGAATCGTTAAGCAATACATATATTATTTCTTTTCAATATTTTCAAGAACCGATAGACCATTGTGATTAGGGATGAAAATGGAGCGGAAAGTTTCTGTCCGTTCCGAGAAAAAACGGATACGGAGAGGCTTATACGGAAATGGAAACGGAATTTTGCGGAGCGGAAATGGATACGGAATTTTTTTGGTGGAAACGGAACAACGATTTCCGCCGGAAACAGATATACCGACGAAAATATCCGCATAAGAAAAACGGATAGTTTCCGCATAAATAGGCCTAGTGTAGTAGTGTTCTTTTCCTAGAAATAGCAGCCCGCCCCGACTGACCAGCCCAGTGCCCACCGGCCCATAAGAAAAATACCAGTCCAGCCACATCTATCAGGCATTCACGCCCTCACCGAGAGTCCGAGACACCAATTCCCATTTCCATCGCCCAGCCGCCAGTGCGACTCGACTTGAACCCTAGCGTGTCGCCGCCATCTACGACAGGCCATCCTAGCGCCAGCCGCCATCCACGCCAGGGCGCCACGCCGCGTCGCCGCCAACCCACAGGGCGCCACGCCGTGTCGCCTCGAGGGCACGTCGCCGCGTCGCCGCCAGGCCGCCAGAGCATGCCACGGCGTCGTTGACTCGTCACCTCAGCAGGCCCAGCTGAACTCCATGGCGCAATCGGCAGTCCCGTACTCCTGCCACCAGATCTGGTGCGTATGACCGTATGGGCCACAGCAGCCAGCAGGCACATCCCGTATTTACTATTTTGTTTTGATTGTGAGAAAGTATTAGCTTATGAAACTGAAATATTTATAGCAATATTTCTATATGCAGTGACATACTATATTAGCATGGATAACAATGCAAGTAGCAATACAAGTGTTAGTGCGACATCCCCGGCTGTGCCTATTTCAGTGAATATTGTTAGGATAGATCTTAATGTCATTAATTAATTTATTTTACTTTCATTGTCACTGTAGTTGGATCAACAGAATAATGACATGAACGATGAGTGCTATATGGAGGACTTAGAGGAAGATACGTAGATGAAGGATTGATGACGAAAATTAAAACTTTAAACTATTTATATTTAGAAACTATGTGTTATGATTTATGAGTCGATACTTGGTATTTTATATTTCGACATATATTCGATCCGTATCCGTGTCCGTTCCTTATTCGATCCGTATTCGTTTTTGATACTATTCGTTTCCGTTTCGCTTCCGCAATATCCGTTTTCATTTCTGTTTTCGTTAAAAAATATGGAAACGGATATGGTAGCACCCATTTCCGTCCGTTTCTGCTCTGTTTTCATCCCTAACTATGATAGAGGATGTAGAGTTTATCTTACTCTATGTAATGCCATCGATTTAATTATGGCTGATGATTCAGAGGAGGACGAGGAGAATGAGGATGGGGACAAGAAGGATAGGGATGATAATGAGTAGAACTATATATTATTTGTCTATTATCTATAACTATTGATAAATAGTTATGTATATAAAATATTTCTAATGTAGTATTCGAGTGATATTGATTGATATTGATGTATATATGCATATGTATCTTAAGCCATGATTGTGTAATTGATTGTCGATATTTATTACTATCATGTTAAAATCAACTTCAACGAAATCTAATTAGAAAACAACATATAAACACATTATATAAAAACAGTGGTAATGAATAAATAAGAACAAAAGCAATAAAAATAAATTTTAAAAAATAGACCTTTAGTACAGGTTGGAAACTCTAATCGGTACTAAAGGTTGGACTTTTAATATAGATTGAAGACTCTAACTGGTACTAAAAGAGTGTATTAGTACCGATTAGAGCCTCTAACCAGTACTAAAAGAGTATATTAGTACCGGTTGAATAACCGACACTAATGTGCCCACCCTTTAGTATCGGATGGATAATACCTATTCAAAAACTGGGACTAAATGAGTGTTTTCAACCGGTACTAACGGCATGTTCTGATCTAGTAGTGAGATACTTAGACTACCCAGTTATTCAGACCAGCTAGGTAGATACTCAGACCAACTAGCTACTAAGAATCTCTACCTGTTTGTTGTGGTGTCCTCTTGCACTATATTTTTCCGTTTTGATCAGGGCCAGCGCTAGGGCAGGGTGGACGGTACAACCGCCCTGGTCCCCCATATTCTAGAGGCCCTGTATAGCAGAGGTTGAATGAGTATATCTACTTTGCATGTTCCAACATAAAATTTAGGCATTCCAGTGGATATGTTGCTATGGTAGAAACCTGTGATGCAGCCTCTAACTATTTAATACAGGTTTGTGTCAATGTGCATTATCAGTGTCTACATCACTAAAGAATATATCAGTCCAGCTTGTATAATGTTTTGTATATATTTTTTTATTCGAAGAGTGCTTTGCAGAAAGAAGAATTAAAAGAGTCTTTACATCTGGGGTTTTAGCGCTTAACTAGATAGGACATTGCTCAAAATAACTAAATTGGTTGCCTAATCCTAGCAGACATCAAACAAAACATTATTGTATAAATAATTAGGAGATAATTATTCTTCTAAAATTGCAGCATAGTGTTTTTTTCTTTTTTTTTTGCCCGTTTGGTTGTTTGGACCGCAGCATAGTGTTTTTTCTTTGTTTTTGACCGTTTGAGGTAAGCCCTATTGGTATAATGTTTCTAATTTAATATTTCAATTTAAGACTTATCATATTATTTAGTATATTTATATTGAATTATGGTACAAATTTAATAAGTATCTATCTAATTGAAAAAATATTTTTATCGAATTACATCTAGAAATTTTTGCTTGGCATACCCATAGGTAAAATCTCGAGTCCTCCACTGCCCTTGTATTTATGTACAATCCATTGTATGTCTGTCAGTCCATATTATATACGAAGACAAAGTCCAAACATGAAACGACCAAGTCACCAAACGAACGGAAAACAGTCTCCTTTAATCACATGATCACGAGACACGACTCAAAAACAGCATCGCAATGAATTATTTCGTATATATGTATAAATTTAAATACTTATTATATCAGTATAAGGCTCCTAAATTTTAGTTTGCCTCGCATCCTCAAAATATCAGAACCCGGCCTGCATCATGTAATTCTCCTTTCTCCTTTGCTGCCACTGAGCATGAGTGGATACCTTTATTTTTATTTCGTCTTGGTATATTAACGTGTAAAGCTTTTGTGTGTTTGTGAAAAAATAATTTTAATTAATACATATGAGATTTTTGTCTCAGTTTTAGGCCATGTTTGACACCGCTTAAGTTCCCTGTATCTATCGATTTAACTTAAAAGTTTAAGCCAACGAGTAAAAATAAACACTTTGCCTGATAAGAATGTACGAATAGATACATAAATAGCTTAACTATAATTTTCTCATGTACGTAGATGCAAATCTTTTCTGACGAGAGCTATTTGGCAAATCGATCTCTACGATAGGGATCAATGCAAGCTGCATGCATGCAGAAGCTGACAGGATGGGCAGACAGAGAGATGAAGCCGAGGAGTAGGAGAGATTCAACGGAAACAGTCGGCAGTGCGGGGAAACGGCCGCGACGTGTGGGGGAGCCCATCATCATTCATCAGGTCCAGTCGGCTGGTTCGTACGTTACAATCGATCGACCACGGGACAGCAGGCAGCCAGGCAGGATGCATGGACATATCGTTCGATCGATCTCTTCGCGCCGGCGAGCGAGACGAATGCAATTGCAGCTGGACGGCGTGCGGCTGTGGCGAACCGGGAAATCTCACCGCACGGCCGGCCGTCCAATCGGAAAACATCCGTAGCTCATGTAGGCCACGTTTCGGTCCGTCCACCACAAAAAGAAAACTTCGCAAACCTGATTATTGACGCAGATTATTTTATATAAAAATTAAAAAACTTAAACGATATAATAGAATACATTCGATATATGTATAAAGGTGGGTCGATGATCTAGATAAATAAGTCTACTGTGATTACTGATTCATTCCATATTATGATTATTTTCCGAGCTACATGTATTTTTTTATTTAGCAAATAGTCCGCTACTAATTTAATACTAATCCCGATTTAAGCTATCTCAAAGGAACCTAAGCCCTTTTTGGTTTGGTTGTTCTGTATATTAGCGGTCTACGATGCACGCATTTTAAATTTCTAATCGATGTAATTTCTAAAAAAAATCTGTTCAAAAATTATAAAAAATATTTTAAAACTATTTTCTATTCGATAGGAATATAATTTTGTAATTTTTTAGATAGTCAAACCAACCGTCGACATAGATTAGTGTTATAATTTTTTGGAAAAAATAATTTGAATAAAAATATATTATTTAAAAAAACTAAAAAAATAGTCATATATAACATCCATCACACCGAGAGATCCGTGGAGCAAAACACAATGGCATGACCTCAGCGATGAGACGTACGATCGACCAGCCGACGAGAGAAAGATATCTCAACAGTGCGGTGCACCGTCAGTTCCACTAAAATAGCTCATGACACCTGAGATTTCTGGTGAAAGCGAAGAGACCGCGGCACAGGCAGCGTGACAGCATGAGATATTGGACATGGAAATGAGCTTTTGCCTTATCACAGATACCATGTCCTTTTGTCAATTCCTCCCAATGCTCAGTGCAGTTCAGTCGATCGATCTTACATTTCGTCTTGGTTATCAACAAATGCGGTGGCAGTGACGGACTTGTGCTTAACAAGAAAAAGAAAAGGAAGGCACAGAGAAGCAGAAGCAGAACTGATCATAACAATTTGCCGATCTTGGCAAGAAAATGTTATCGTACACGTCAACTTTGTAATTCATAACTCTGCTCGCGATGCATAAGCACTGGAATCTCGAGTTATGTATTAGAGAAATGTAGTTAATTCATTTTATATATTTTCTAAAACAGATTCCTTAGTACTGCTTGTAAAAAATTGAGTATTCAATATTATTTGGTCTAAATCTAGCTCTACTTGACAAGTATTTAAGAGCTGAAGCCCTATTTAAAGCCTTGAGAGTGCTGTTTTAGTTAGTAAAAACTATAAAACAGAAGCAGCGTGCAGCTTGGCGAATAAATCTTCTTTTTTAAAAACGAGAACCACATGACTGACAGAATTGAGTGCTAGCTGCCACGAAAAATTGCTCCATCAAATTTCTATTGCCTTTGCATGACTGATCCAATTTAAACTAGAAATTATAGTGCAGGAAGTGAAACCATCTAGATAGATAGTCCATCATTATAAGACGTATTTTGTCTCGGTAGGACATAACCAACAATTACTTTATTAATATATATTTTTTATGATACAAACATGATATTATTAGATTATATTCAAAAATACTTATGTATGGCTGTAATTTTGTATTATAAAAATTATATATTAATATAGTTATTATTAGTTAAAATATTATCCTAACGAGAAAAAATATGTCCTATAAAAAATAAACAAAGGAGTAGAACACAGGCTTATTTGCCATTTTTTCTAGAGTGAACTCTCATTGTGGCCCATGGCGAGGACAGGGCCTCCAAAAATGGGCTATCTGGGCCGGCGACGCATGCGGTGAAACGATTCGTTATCTCAAGGCTCGATTTTAAAAAAAATAATATATATTTTTGAAATTACAATTTATGGGTGTGTCTTTTCAAAAAATTATAAAACTAGATCCTATAGACTATTCATCGGTGGTCGAAAGAAGCTAATAGGATCCTGTTGACCGGTGTAATTTTTGAAAAGACACACTAAAAAATGTAGTTTGGTTGACGGGATCTTATTGACCAACCATGGATCCACAGGGCTTCTGTCAACATACGAATGGTCAAAAGGGTCTAGTTTTACAATTTTTGAAAAGGCACGCCCAAAAATTGTAACTTCAAAAAACTATATTATTTAAAAAAATTCCCAGTGTTCCGGTGTAGCAGTTGAACACATATATATACACACACACTTATTTATACATGTGTCCATCTACTCGTTGCTTTATAATTTTCTGCCAAAGTAATTGGAATTTTACAATTTGACTGAAATCAATTTAGGAGTTATTTCGGTGTTTTATATTTTCAGCCTCTGTTCTTCGAACCACTAACAATAGAAGCACAAAAAGTTACAGGCTAAAACTATTTTCCGTCGACTAGGTTACATGTCTCTTGATTTATAAGCCGCAGGAGGAAAAAAGAAAAACTTACAAAGCACATAGGCAAACAAAGAGTTTAAATCTGGAAGTTAACTGGGCTTCTTTTTTTTCTTGCAGTAAATGTTAACTGGGCTAAATTAATCGGAACAACAGTAGGGCCAGATTGGTTGCCTGTGTTTGTCTAGCCTGGTATCATGAGGCAAGCGAGGCAAGTTCCCAACTCATACCCGTTAGGTGTATGTAATGTATGTTTGTTTAATTACATCTACATGTTTAATTTGGTCAAAGTAAGATAATATTTGGTTGCTCGTATATGGATATATTATGTGAGATAAAAATTAATAATCAATGAATCACTATGGTATTTATTATACGTAACTATTTTTTATAGCTGTTAATCTATCTTATAGTATTTAATATTATTTAAAATACATTATTATTATTTAATATATGCTAACCATGCACTAAAAATATCATTAGCTAGTTAATCGGCCGCATCCAACAAGTCTACGATTGCGAGCTCCTTTTATATCTACTTTACTAGACTCAACTACTCATGCACCAGCAGTGACGGAGCTAGACCCAAATTATAGGGGGGCTGAGATTAAAGGCAAGGAGCAATATACCGGGCGAGTGAGTGATAGGGCGTTGGGGCTGTCGGGGCGCAGAGGCACAGGACGGCACACCGGCGCTGGCCACAGCCCCAGCACCCCCTGGATCCGCTCCTGACAATATCCATTCCATCTACTTCCTGCAGTATCGCAGAGATATATAAAGTAATATGTATTTTAACTAAATATTTTTCAAATCAAGAATTTTTCTTGAATTATAATTTTTTTCGAAAGATTTACTTTCTTTTTGAAATCCTAGATAAATGTTAAACTTTTAACCTTATAAATATCCAAATTCTAAATTTTTCAAATTTTAGAAATTTTATAGAAATATTTTCATCTCTTCTTTCCTTTTTTTTTTCTTTCTTGCTGCTCACTTCTCTTCTCTTTCCTTCGTCATGCAGCACCGTAGCAGTGTCGGCGGCCGGCGCCACGTGGGGACGAGGACGTGGGGCTGCGGCGAGGGGCGCCCAGGCGGGAGCGGCGACACAGCACGGGGCTGGTGCGGGGGGCAAGAGCGCAGAGCTGCACGAGGCGAGGGGCAGGGGCTCGAGGAGGTGCCGGCCGAGGGTGGGGGCTTAGGGTGGCGCCGGCCGGAAGCGGGGCGACACGCTGGCGCCGGCTAAGGGGTAGGGGGGCGGCCAGACCATAGGGGGGCGCGCGCCCCCTTGCCCTTCGTTGGATCCGCCGCTGCGCACCAGTATGTGTTTAGCTGAGTCTCGACAACCAAACACCCTGTATCGATCTTAACAGAGTGCATGAGTCACTAATTAACTAATGCACACTAATTAAGGCAGGGAAATAACTCCAATCAGTACCGTACGTACATTGCTTCAATTCTGTACGTATGTTCCTAAAAATTCCGGGATCACGTGAGAAACTTAAAATATGAGCAATATGAGACCTAAGAGGGTGGTATTTCACAGTCATATTGTAAACTGGTCTTATCACAACGATAAAAAAAATAAAATGTTAAATAAATTGAATACTTTATATTACTTACTGAACAAAACAACCAAGTCGAAATCTATAGAGAAAAAATATACATAGATATTTTGTCCGAATTGAGAGATCCGGAACCGTACTCCTCGCCCTTGCTAAAAGAGCGTGCGCGCCCACACATATATATGCATCCGCTGCACGCACGTATACGTACGTACGCGATTAATATAACCTAATAACCGTTGAGATCTTTCTACAAGTACGGCGTTATGTGTGAGATCCTGATACTTCTCGTGTGCGTATATATACATACATGTATGTATGTATGTATGTATGCGTACTATACGTACCGGCTCATTCAATACCGGCATCACATCTCATGAATGGAATTGTGTGCAGCAATCTTGCATACAGATACAGTACTGTGAGGTATACGTGATCTTCTCCGTACGTGTGATCTCTTCATCTAATACATCTACCTTATCTATCTATCTACCCTATATTACTATATAATTGCTTATATTACTATATAATTGATGAAATTAAATATTTACGTTGACAATAATTAAAAGATCCTAGCTTCTTATTTATTTAGTTAAATCTCAGCCTTTTTCTCCCCTATCAGTCCGCGATCCTCACCCATCCCGCCCGCCTCTTCCCCCATACTCGCGCAGGTTTATTCGTGCCGCTCCCGCTCCCGCTCCCGCCGCCGGCCGTCCGCGCCCCCTGGAGCGATGCACCCTAAACCCTACACCACCCACCGTTTTCCCCTCCCATCCCTGCATCTGAGGACGCCCCCGCACTCCCTCGCCGTCATCCTCCTCTCCTCGCTGTGGATCCCTCACCCAACTCGCGACCTCTCCTCTCTCCGGCGCTTCACCATGGTAGGCAATCTCCCAAAACCCTAATCCCTTGCCCCTCCGATCCGTTGCCACCCGCTGGCCTAATCGGGTTTCAGATCGGCGCGTGGCCAGATCCGCTTCCCCTTCGATCTGATTTGGTTTCTCTTTCCGTGTGCGGGTGGGGTGGGTTCCAGGCGATGGCGGCGAGGCTGGCGCAGCTGCGGACCAAGGCGGTTCAGGTGTCGGAGCTCGTGTGGAAGCACGACGGCGCCTACTACAAGAAGGTGATGGAGAAAAACAAGCAGCATGTCGTGCAGACCCCCTCCGTGGAGAAGTGCCAGGAGCTCTCCAAGCAGCTGTTCTACACCCGCCTCTCCAGGTGATGCTCTTTAATAAAACCTTACTATTTTTTTTTGCTGATTTTCCCTTCAGATCAGTGAGTTAATTTGGAGTTTGAATTCTGATGTATTCATGAGCATATCGAACTATGTGTATAAATTATAATGGCATCTTATTCCTATATAATTATTTGCACGTTCTGATTTGCAAATTTACGTAGTTGATTCATTGGATAGAGAGAGAATCGAAAAAGCGAAAGCAGAGTTTCAGGTTCTATAAATTATTTTAAGTTCAGCTTATTGCATAGCTTGTTTTGTTAATAAAGGCATCAAGCTAAGATTTGTTAACTGTGTTGCAGGCGATTGTTAATGCCCCTTTGATGCTTAACAGTGTAATATTGGTATTTGCCAATAAACAAGATATGGTAAGTCAATAGCACTTGGGCACCCTATTTATGTTTTAACACATACATACACGTTTCAATTCAGCGAACATGTTGAGTATTGCCATCCATAAAAGTATTTCACATCATTCATATAACAAGTGGACCTTTTTGCTTCTTTATATTGTTAGTACCTTGTATGAACATAAATAGATAATGCTGCATGTGAGCTGTTTGCATCTTTGCATTTTTTACATTTGTGAAAACATATGGCATCCCACAATTTGCTATCCCCAAGAATTCTAGAACACTACACCTTAATTGGCTTTATTTTAGGTTGCTATTGCTTCCAGCTAATAGTTTAATTCTCGTATTGACGAGGCTGCGCTTATGTGACATATCTGTTCCTTTCCAGAAAGCAAAAACAATAGGGATCCTGGCCTTTGAGGTAGCCAACACGATTGGCAAGGTCTACAATTTGATGACGTTACTCTCTGAACACAGCATGAGGCACATGAAAGCTGTGGTGCTTCGGAGCCATGGCATCCAGCAGCTGGTTTCAGATGATCAGAACCAGTTGCTTGCTCATGTTGGGACTGACATTAGGTACAGTGTCTTTTCTGTGATTTTCAGTTTTATTCTTCTTTATTTAGATCGATTATATTTGCTTTTCATGATTGCTGACATTCATTTGGCTTGATTATGCAAAGAGCAATTCAAAGAGTTTGCTGCAGATGTTGTTCGGCTTGGGAACATTTACAGGGACTCTAAATGGCACAATCTTGATAAGAACTACTTTTGATAAAATTTAAAATTTTGACTGACACCAAATTATAGTTTTTGGAGAATTAATCTATGGCTCCATCATACTTTGTTGTATCTGAGTGTTCATTTTGTGTGCCTCTCGTCATTGCACATGTTGGACCATGGCTGCACACGTAAGAAACACAGCAAAGAAAAAGCAGCATCCAAGATGAAGGATCTGATGCTGTAAGCGAAGGATGTTATGGTTAGTTATTCACACAAGATTTATTTGATTACGTCCTTGCTACTGCTGGTTCAAAGCATTTTCATATCAGAAATGACTAAAATTATGTTGTTCTTATTTTTTGTTGCACAGTCGCTGTTTCAGTCAAGCCGCCGATTAGAAATCTCTAAGAAGCTGTACGAGGAAGAAGTGAACCGAATTACTCCTGAAACTGGTTTGTAATAGATAGTTCATGTGATTAGCATCACACATCAGAAACTTGTCAGATCAAGAGAATTGGTAGCAAACACCCAATTTACAATTTCTGCAAAGTTGTCTATAAAATTTATATTTTTATGTTAAGATGCATATATTCATATTTTTCTTTAGACTATTATGAACAGGTAACATGCTAACATGAATGTCATTTGTGCTTTGTGTAATTCTGTCAACCTTTATATAGATAATAATAGGAGAGCACTATGACTCGGACGTCCAATCCGAGGAAATCGAACGTTGCTTTCAGCCGTTCGATTCTCCACGTTCAATCCTGGCCATTTGATTAAACTTACAACTGTCAGCGTTAAAACATGATACGTTACTGAGTGAAATATTGTGTATGTATTATATGAAATATTGACTAAAACTGATTGAAATATTATATGTGAATACTTAAAACAAATTATGTTTCTATCCAAAACATGGATTACATAATTTTTATGAAACACTACGAATTAATGTATAGAGTGAAACATTATTTAATAAAAAATAAAATAACTGTTTAACTATTTAAAACATTATGATATACTAGTTAAAACAATATATATAGTTGTAGTGAAACATTGTTCGAAACTGATGGCCACAGCGTCTGAAGCGTCTGGACGCCTGTGTAATAGCAATTTTGATAATAATATAGCTTTAGGAGTTAATTCATGTTAATTCATTGATGAGGATGTCAAATTTGTCGACCACACACCTAAGTAGGATTTGTGGAATGCAGTTTACCGGATAGGCGGTAACCATAATAATCAGCTAAAATTCAAAATTCAAAATTCAAATTTATTTTTTTGTGCGAATGAACTAAAAGGTTATCGAGCAGTTTGGCTTGGTTATCGTTTGGTTACCAACCAGTTAACATTGAAAATTGATCTGTTTCAAAAATATAGAAAAAATAAAAAATATATGAATTTTTTACAAAGGAAAATTTCCTATAAAAATATAGGAATTTAAAGAAAAATTGTGATACAATTAATGAATTAAATTAATGGTATAACATCACAAATACAATAATGTCATTTTTTTGAAAAAACAAAAAACAAAAAACTAGTAATGGTATGTTGTTGCATTGGCCATTTTTTATTTTTTATTTTGGCCGATCTTTTCTTGCTACAAACTACTGTATTCCATATTTATATAGTTCTGAAAAACAAGTTTATCAAAAAGCATCATAAATCACTTAGTATTTATAGAATCTTTTAAATTTTTATTAATTTTAAAATTTCAATTTTAAATTTTAAACTGAATCGATTGTTTCGCCAAAACTGATTCGGCCTATTTAGACGTGTTACCGTGGTAAACGTGAACCCTACACCACGAACATAGGAGACCGAGAAGACCTTGAGGGCAGGCAAGTTGTGGAAAAATTGATCTAGTATTCTATCCTGAAAACAAATCACCGTAGAATTAACATATTTATTAAAGTTCTATTTTATACAGCTCTGAGATCTACGATAGATATGGAGTTTGTATAGTGTAGTAAAATAGTTTAAACTTTTATTTTTAATTTAAAATAAAAATTAGATTACTTAACTAAATACCTCTAATCCATCAACAGCTCTGGATCTAGGATTTCTTGGATTTATGTTAGACTAGTTCTAAAAAATTTTAGATTTGGAGCTGTGCCAAACGGGGTCTAATTCTTGAAATTTTAACTCACCAATATATACAAATATATTAAGATTTGAAATGATTTATAAGGTGATTGATAAATAAGAAAAAGATCAAACGTCTAATAAATAGCAGAAACAGGAAAATATTTTTTCGCTCACATGAACGCAGTATATTACACCCAATATAATTCCCTAAAGTCCAATAATTAAACTCGCCGCAGGCCACTTGAACTTTGAATTCTCACACCACTTGTGCTTAGCTAGAGTGCTTAATTCAGCCAGTCGCCATCACCATGATCACTATTACAGGCTTGCAGCATCCATCGATCGCGAGAATAATACCATTATGATTTTCTGCATGGCTTGCTGGTTAAGCCTTACACATTCGCGACGACCTTTCTTCTACCTCTCACCCTCGGAGTCACGCGCAGTAGTCACCGGCCCCGTCAACGTCGATGCCCTGCTACATCGCCACGACGAGCGCTCGCCGACGATACGTCCACAATGGCTGACGCTGGTCCGTTTGGTTCAGCGGTGAGGATGGATGTGATGATGCCATCTATATGTTTAGGGGGTGTTTGGATCCTTAGACTAAAGTTTAGCCCTTGTCATACCAGATGTTTGGATACTAATTAAAAGGACTAAACATGAGCTAATTATAAAACTAATTACAGAAGCATAGGCTAATTCGCGAGATGAATCTATTAAGCCTAATTAATCCATCATTAGCATATGTTTACTGTAGCACCACATTGTCAAATCATGAACTAATTAGGTTTAATAGATTCGTCTCGCGAATTAGCCCTCGTTTATGTACTTAGTTTTATAATTAACCTACGTTTAATACTTTTAATTAGCATCCAAACATTCGATGTGATGGGACTAAACTTTAGTCCCTAAAACCAAACACCCACTTATGGATAGAAGAATCCAATCTTCTCGTTTGGTTTGATGTATTAGATGATTTATTTTTTTACTTGGTTGGCGAGATAAAGAGTAGATGAGATTATCTAATTTTTTGTTTTGTTTGATGAATTGGATGTGTATGTGTATGTGATGACCTCTTTAGTTGTAATGGGTAAGTTTATCCCTGTTCTGAGATGGATGGGCATTCTGAAATCTTTTCCATTCAACTTTTAGCAAACAGAAACAAGCCAAAAACAGAACAAAATGTATCTAATTGGCTAATCTGATTCTAATCTCCTAATTTTTTAATACATACATAAACCTCAACTACACCTAAAAAGCACATATCAATCAATAGAAATCACACCAAAACCAAACTGTGACAATCTGATGGTGTTTTCATATGTTCTCCATCACGGGCTACAATGTGATCACCGCCTAGGTGCTGGTGCCGGTACCTCCTCCTTGGTATCCATGGTGCCTTCTCCAGCTAGGGCTCCACAGGCGAGCAGGCGAGTTGGCAAGCAGGCAGGCGGCACGAGCGGGCGGAGGAAACAGGCGACTAGTAGGCAAGCAGGCGGCGTGAGCGGATGGAGGAAACTAGCGGCGAGCAGGCGAGCAGGACGACAGGCAAGCAGGCAGCGTGAACGGACGGAGGAAACTAGTGGTGAGCAGGACGGCGTGGGGAGCAGCCAGATCTAGAGGTAGGTGAATGGGGAAAGCAACGAGAGGAAAGAAAGAAGGTGAGGAGAACTTCACGCGTGACGAGCGAAGGACGCGGGCAATGCTATCCATGAAATTTTTTTTCCTTCCATCCAGCATCTTGGAGGTATTCCACTGGTTGGCCATTCCACCCCTTGCTGTCCTCTAACCAAACAGAAAGATAAAACTAGGATATGGTCATCCCATCCATGGGCATCCATAAAACCAAACAGACCCTAAATGTATAGCGGTGCTCGCTACTTAGGAGTACCTCTAGTTACCCAAGTCAAGCTCTGAGTTAAATGTTAATCGCCCTCATCTCGTGTAATCACCTCGCTCGATCGCTGTCGCATTTAACGCCGGCGTCAGCCGTGTACTCTCCTCTCTGCCTCACACGTGTGACACCCTCGTGAATTACACGCGCTCAATCATCTAGAGCTAACCAGGCTACCGGCCGGCGGCGACGCTGGTTCTGTCTCCGATTTAGTAAATCGCCCTTTTGCGAAACCGGCGATCTCTCGCCAACAGCAATAACCGATACTAATCTACCAAAATTGGTATCACATTTTCTTATTTATACTTTAAACTTGAGTTAATACTTAATATATTTGAGATGATGGGTCATAACCTTTTTCGACCAACATCAACATGAAAAAACATGAACTATGTGTGGTGGTGAGGACTATAAATAATGATAAAGATCATCAAAAGTGAGTTAATGAAGACCCGATATGATGGAACAAGTAGCTAGACCCTGTTTTGAGTATAGTTCCATTGGATAACGGTCCAATGGCTCAAGATATTGTAAAAATATTTATATATCTCTATAACTATCTGTATAACGAGAGTAATGGTTTAAAATTATCTATCGACTGTGAAAGATATTCATGGTTGTACATAGTTATATCCCACAAGCTACACAATCAACCAAGATGATCATAGTAGCTAGGTTTGAATACCTCATCCTCTCGAGCCTTACCTTATTAGCTAACTTGTAGATTATGAGACATATCCATACAAAATCATAAGTGTGCTAACTGTGAGAGATATTCATGGATTTACATGGGTAATCCTACAAACTCTAAAATCTGCTAGGATGGCTTGAACTCCTCATCATCTTAAACCCTGGCTACATGCGGCGAGAGTAAGGGATGATCGTGGCTAATTTTGTTAAGACTGTTGCTCCTTTTATAGCCTATTCTTTAGTACCGGTTAAAAATATCAACTGGTACTAAAGTAAGCACACAAACGGTCGGACGTAGAAACCTAAAAGATACTTATTACGGACATACAAGTATTTGGTCACTCTCAACCCTCTACCTCAGTTGGTTTCTAGGGCCTTAAATAGCCTGCCATATAAGCAAAAAAGTTAATATGACAAGGAAGTTAATAAGAAGAGAGAAAAATATAGAAATTGGGTCTCATGTAAGAAATCAGCTCTGCACGATATCCAAGGAAGCTGTGTAGCATAAAATTTACGCTTAATAGGTTTATTTAGCCTCGAAGGGCTACTGATTGGGAAGTAGTTTTTATACTGGTTTAGGCCTCTAACTGTCGGATAATAACCCTACGTCCAGTGTGTAATATTATCTTATATTACAATATTTGGTCCTGACCTCCCCCTTATTCCTATAGAGAAGGGGGGTATTTATAGGCAAAATACAACAGGAAGATACTAATTTGCCCTCTAGTTACAACCGTTATTTTTAACTCTGTTCACAAGACTTCGTAGGGGCAAAATAGTAAACCCTCATGCGAATACTATAAAGTACATATCTTGTCAGAGAGAACTGAAGACCCTAGTGAAGGGGGGCTCCGAACCATGAGAAGGGGGGCTCCGAACCTGGGCTCCAAACCAGGTGAAGGGGGGCTCTGAACCTAGTCTCCAAACCAGGTGAAGGAGGGCTCCGAACCAGATAAAGGGGGCTCTGAACCTGGTGAAGGGGGGCTCCGAACCTAGGCTCCGAACCAGGTGAAGGGAGGCTCCAAACCTGATGAAGGGGGCTCCGAACCAGTTGAAGGGGGCCTCCGAACCTGGTGAAGGGAAGCTCCAAACCTGGGCTCCGAACTAGGTGAAGGAGGGCTCCGAACCTGGTGAAGGGGGGCTCCGAACCTGGGCTCCGAACCAGGTGAAGGGGTCTTCGAACCTGGTGAAGAGGAGCTCCGAACCTGGGCTCCGAACCAGGTGAAGGGGGGCTCCGAACCAGGTGAAGGGAGGCTCCGAACCAGGTGAAGGGAGGCTCCGAACCAGGTGAAGGGAGGCTTTGAACCTGGTGAAGGGGATCTCCGAACCTAGGCTCCGAACCTGGTGAAGGGGGGCTCCGAACCTGTCTTCCAGTCCTGGTGAAGGGGATCTCCGAACCTAGGCTCCGAACCTGGTGAAGGGGGGCTCCGAACCTGTCTTCCAGTCGGAGCCTAGAAGTACTCAGGGGGTGCTTCGAAATTTGATGTCTCTTGATCAGCTCTTGGTCAATCCTTAAGTACAGCGAGAGTTATTTTCCCCAACAATAGCCCCTCGCATATGGCCCTTCGAATATAGGGATGAGATGCGCTCTAGATCTATCTGTATTTCATGCGTGGGCAAACATGCACTTCATGCATTAGCGTTATTTATTTTAGATGGGAGGCAATACTTCGAAATTTGTGATAGACGAAGCCATGCTTCAAGATTTTTTTATCACAACGGAATAAATATGGTTTAGAGTTCCGCGATGCCCAAGTGGCTAAGAAGTAGCTGAGGTGGCTGAAAAATTATTAGCTTCGATATAGACAAAGCCCCTTACGCTTCTTTGCCACCATCAGGTTTGACCGGCTTCAATATAATGGCTAAAATACTTATAACCTAGGAGGGCGTTGGATAGGCTCTTGAAGCCTTTGACAACGAAGGGGTCTAGCATCAAAAGCGTGAAGCCTTTGAGGCCAAAACTATTGCGGGCCCTTGATTTTCTACGAGGCTTTGATAGCATTTTTTGTTTTGAACTACAATGTATTCAGTTTTATTGTAACTGAAGTATATTTATTTGATCACTTCGCACCTTGTAATTCGAGCCATATTTGAACAAATATGTTTTCGTTGTATCCTTATGCTCGAAGTGCATTTAGTGTTTGTCATTTTATTTATTATTATTAATATTTTTTTATAAAAGTACACTCTGAATGCATATGCACTTATTGCTCCCCCTTTGCTCGTGGCGGGTGTGCATCCGTGCGCGTGTTGCGAGCACTTTTTATGCATTGTTACTGTGCTTTGATGCAGAGTATGTTGATTTTTAAAGCAAGACTTCACGTGGTTTTGTCGCTTTGGGACCTTAGGGTACACATCGAACTATTTATTGTAACCCTGCGTTTTTATCGCATCAGACCCGGAGACTTCGCAAGGTGACAATATTAGATCTTGTTATATTGATGTTTTTGGGAACGAAGCGATGCTTCGAACCCAGGGTTGTTGAGGACCCAGAGACATGTATCGAAACATTGGATCGAGATACAGTGGCCATTTGAGGGGTCCCAAGAATGGCACGAAACGATTGAGAGCGTTTTGAATGCACATAGTGGCTGTTGCGAAAGTACAATTTTGAGGTTCTAACTGCTGCTATTTAACTTACCTTATGAAGATATGCTTCGATTTTGTAGCGGACAAAACAATGCATCGGTTTTGTAGCGAATAAAACCATGCTTCGGTTTTGTAGCAGGTAAAACCATGCTTCGGTTTTATAGCGGATAAAATCATGCTTCGGTTTTAAACCATGCTTCAGATTTGTAGCAAGCAAAATCATACTTCTGTTTTGGCGAAGTAGTTCTTTGGTTTTTTTTATTTCCCTCTTTTTTTAATAGACGAGGCAGTGCTTTGGTTTTTTTAAGGGATGAAGCGATGCTTCAGTTTTCTTTTATAAATGACAAAGCGATGCTTCGGTTTTCTTTTGTAAATGATGAAGCAATGCTTCGGTTTTCTAGGAAGCGAAGCAATGCTTCGAACCAAGGAGCGCTTGGGACATTAAAGACACGTATCGAGGCAGGCTCGAGATACAATAGTCTCGATTTATATTGCTTTGGGCTCGGAGGTACTGTGAAGCAATAATGGTAGAGCGGATCACACCAGTATTTTTTTAGGAAGCGAAGCAATGCTTCGAACCAAGGGGCGCTTCGGACCCGGAGACACGTATGCCTCTATTTATATTACTTCGGGCCCGGAGGCGCTGTGAAGTAATAATGGTGGAGTGGATAACACCGGTTTTTTTAGGAAGCGAAGCAATGCTTTGAACCAAGGGGCGCTTGGGACCCGGAGACATGTATGCCCCTGTTTATATTACTTCGGGCCTGGAGGCGCCGTGAAGTAATAATGGTGGAGTGGATCATACCAGTTTTTTTAGGAAGCGAAGCAATGCTTTGGTGTGTTGTGCGTTTATAAGCGTGTTGGCTTTATGTTTAGAAAACAAAGCCATGCCGAGTCGGGTATTTGGGTAGTAGTTCAAAAATGCATTATACGAGGTTGTCGAAGCCATAAAAGTGTAACGATGTATTCCTCGCTAGGTTAAAATTGCCCAGAACTGATTTATATGCAAAGTCACTCCATGGAGTGACGTTAATTACCTTTGATCGCAGCGATCCTTACCTCACGAGGCGCTTTGGCGAAAGATCTAGAGGTCCGGAGACCTTGGGCCTAAGGGAGGACTGCGGTGGCCCCACAGCCCCTGAGAAACCCTTGGGAAGCCCCTGGGAAGACTCTGGGAAGTCCCCTGGGAAGCCTCTGGGAAGCCCCCTTGGAAGCCTTAGGCTGAAGGGGGGCTTCCTAGGCTGAAGCGAGGCCTGCGGAGGGACCCAAAGCCCCTGGGAAGCCTCAGGACAAAGGGGGGCTTCCCAGGCTGAAGGGAGGACTGAGGAGGGACCCGAAGCCCCTGGGAAGCCTCAGGACGAAGGGGGGCTTCCCAGGATGAAGGGAGGACTGAGGAGGGACCCGAAGCCCCTGAAAAGCCTCAGGCCGAAGGGGGCTTCCCAGGCTGTAGGGAGGACTGCAGAGGGACCCGAAGCCCCTGGGAAGCCTCAGGCCGAAGGGCGGCTTCCCAGGCTGAAGGGAGGTAGGCTTTAAAGTTGATTGTGTAGGTTGTGGTAGAGAGGCTAATTTAGAACTAGGCTCCCACGGACGACGCCAACTGTTGTAGCGTAAAATTTACGCTTAACAGGTTTGTTTAGCCTCGAAGGGCTACTGATTGCGAAGTGGTTTTTATACTGGTTAAGGCCTCCGACTATTGGATAATAACCCTACGTCTAGTGTGTAATATTATCTTATATTACAATATTTGGTCCTGACCTCCCCCTTCCTCCTATAGAGAAGGGGGGTATTTATAGGCAAAATACAACAGGGAGATACTAATTTACCCTCTAGTTACAATCGTCATTGTTGACTCTGTTCACAAGACTTCGTAGGGGCAAAATAGTAAACCCTCGTGTGAATACTATAAAGTACATGTCTTGTCAGAGAGGACTGAAGCCCCTAGTGAAGGAGGGCTCTGAACCATGCGAAGGGGGGCTCCGAACCATGCGAAGGGGGGCTCCAAACCTGGGCTCCGAACCAGGTGAAGGGGGGTTCTGAACCTGGTGAAGGGGGGCTCCGAACCTAGGCTCCGAACCAGGTGAAGGGGGGCTTCGAACCTGGGCTCTGAACCAGGTGAAGGGGGGCTCCAAACCTGGTGAAGGGGGGCTCCGAACCTGGGCTCCGAACCAGGTGAAGGGGGTTTCAAACCTGGTGAAGGGGGGCTCCTAACCTGGGCTCTGAACCAGGTGAAGCGGGGCTCCGAACCTAGGCTCCAAACTAGGTGAAGGGGGGCTCCGAACCTGGTGAAGGGGAGCTCCGAACTTGGGCTCCGAACCAGGTGAAGGGGGGCTCCGAACCTAGGCTCCGAACCAAGTGAAGGGGGGCTCCGAACCTGGTGAAGGGGAGCTCCGAACCTGGGCTCTAAACCAGGTGAAGGGGGCTCCGAACCTGGGCTCCGATCCTGGTGAAGGGGGGCTCCAAACCTGTCTTCCAGTCGAAGCCTAGAAGTACTCAGGGGGTGCTTCGAAATTTAATGTCTCTTGATCAGCTCTTGGTCAATCCCTAAGTACAGCGAGAGTTATTTCCCCCAACAGAAGCAAAGGAGAGGATTGGAAGAGAAAGTCGAGAGAAGATAGGTGATTGAATATAAATTTATTTTGATGAAATTACCCATTGAGGATATAGTGTTTATGAGTGATGTGTAGAGAAGAAAGAGAGTAAGACACCTCCTATAGACACTATAGGTTACGACTGTCGTTAGTATCGGATAGAAATACCACATGATATTAGATACATTAGTACTGGTCGAGGTCCCTAGTCGGTACTAAGTCTTCTCTTTAGTACCGAGTGGGGACACTACCCGATACTACACACATTAGTACTCTTCAGTACCAGTTATAACTATCAACAATTTTTTATGTCCAACCATTGTAAGAGACTTTTTGTATCGACTCCGATTGTTAGGGGTATTAAAGGTGTTGAAAGACTAGTTCTCTAGTAGTGGCTATTCTAACTAATATTAGTAAAATTGTGATTTATATGATTTTTGAGCTAACCACCTATCGATGTTTAACGATAACCAATCCAATTGTTATTAAACCAGCCAATAATAACCAATTAACACTATTCGCCACTGTTGATAACTAACGGGAACCTTGATTCTTACAGGCCGAGGGGTGGCCGGATATTGGAAGGAAATTTCATCGTTTTGACGTGATTCAGAACGGGGTATAAGCAGCGTGGGAGTAGCAGTTGGGGGAAAGGTATGGTCTAGAAAGAAACGAATGGGTATTTTTCAATAGGATGGTGAGTAATTTTCACTAACTTTAGATCGAGAAGATGTAAAGTTAATGTAAGAACAACTTTTAGTTTGTAAATAAAAAATTGCAGCTTTAAAAAAACTGATTTACTCTTAAAAATATTTGGTTGAGCTTTCAGGTTCGTTGATGAGAAAAACTGAACCAAATATAAGGCAAACATTAGGATTATGGCAGGAGAGGAGGGGTCAAAGAAGTACAGTAGTGTAGAGTATAGGCTAGTCGCTTCTGTAGTACGACTGTACGAGTGCAGCTGGCTCCTGTTGCTAGCCGGGGCATGCAGTGAGAGGACAGGAGTATGGATTTGGACATGGGGCTGACTCTTTCTACCGCGCCAGTGTCGCATGCATGAAATGCAGAAATGGATTGACCGAATATTCATTTCGATTGATAATTTTTCTTACTAGGAAGGATATAAGTGGACAGATAATTGATAGTGCTAGCTAGCTACTTCCTCCATCACACTAACATTTTATTTTCAAAAGAAATTTAAGATATATTAATACACATTAACCCCAAAATTTATTTTTTTTTTTAAATTTTTTGGACAAATCTTAAATACTGAAAATAAAGTCTCTTTGTGACACTCCATTGAATATATCGATCGTAATTGACACATGCCGATCAATCCAATGCAGAAGACGTGAGTACATTTCCATCATGTTGGCCCATGCCATGTTCATGTAATTATCACGCAGGCTGAATTGTTGAAACTTGATTCCTCTGACACGCGCTTGCTGAATTCCCGACCCCTCGCCGCTTGATTTTGCATACATATAGGATTCTATACGTACTACTGGTTGACCTCCAATATAACCGGTTGCCTACATTATTTAATTTATGACAGTCGATGATCAATGTGACGATCCATCTTCTGTAGATTGTTGAGCAGCATGCTTGCATATGCAGGCAGGCATACAACGAGTATGTACGAACACTGTAGGTCTCAATGCACGCATGCACACGCGCGTATCGCACAGTTCCGAGACGATCTTGACGATCGGCTGGTCTCCGATTGCATGCATGCACTAGCCAACCAGCAGAGGCAGCAAGCAACGATGCACAGTGTGCAACATATATAGTGTAAGTACTGCTACTACTATAGACACCTAGCAATCTCCGAAGCATTGTACCTACCACTAATCGTCTCGCTTAGGATGTGAAGTCGATATGAGAGGGCAAGACTGCTCGACTAGTATATATTTATATCTATCCTCACAACAAATTTTATAGTTGAATATTACCCACAACGGATAAAAACCATACTTATATCTAATACCCGTGGATGTCGTATATGCATGGTTATACTTGTTTACCTACGAGCAACGTGGACTGGCGTGGGGCAGATAGAGGGCAGCAGGGGTCGGTGGAGGCTAGCACGGGGTAGGTAGAGGCTGACGTGGGGTCCAACGAGGGAAGGCGCGAGGTCTGCACTACTACAGAAAACCTTATTAGTAACAGGTAATAACCTCTAATAGTGATGAACAAGTCTACCGTCACTCTTATCGCGTCAGTGATGTAACATCATTAGTGACGGATATTTTACCCATCACTAAAAGGTCAACCTTTAGTAACGGGCGATAATATTCACCTGTCACTAAAGGAGGGCCTATCGGCTCACCTGTTATGGCCCTTTAGTGACGGGTCGTAATGTCACCTGTCACTAAAGGGTTCATTAGTGACGGATAAGTATTGTCACTCGTCACTAATATTATGGTTATTTTGAAAAAAATAATTATTTTTAGGCTGCATCCTAAATCAAAGCCAAGATTTGGCAGCCAACATATCTAACATTTCATAACATCCACTAGAGCATTCTCTAAGAGCGATATCAATAGCTTGAATAGTATCCTATGGAGATTCTCTCTGTCTACCTATCATGAATTGCTTAAGGCTGTACATGTCTCATTTTGCAGCCTCTTTTATGATCATCCTATACTTCTTCTCCCTGAAGAAAAAAGAATCGGTACAATATGCACAATGATTATCAGTGCAAAAAGGAAAATGGACAGGAAGACATCATACCCCAGGTTTACACCACATACATGGCAGCTTTAATTGCACCATTGTTGATGTTGAAATAGAAGGCGCATACCGTGCCAACTTCTAACGTGTTATTTCAAAGAAATTAGCTAAAATCAGTAGTTAGGTAGCACCGTCCATCCGTAGATTTATGCACCGTAATTAGAACTGCCTCAGTACCTGTTGCTGCCACTTGAATCTTTGTGATCTGCTGATGTAGATGAGGTGTGATATACTTCTCACAGTACTGTCTTAAAAAATACTATTATAATAAAATTTGAATAAAGCTAGTTAGACAAGGCTAAGTGCATATATGTAGATGTTTGCTTTTCTGACATGTGTAAAGAGCTTACTACTGACTTCTTGTTGATAATTGAGTTATTTATTGTGTAGACATATAACTGAGACACAGATGATAAACCTACCGAGATGTCTTACAGGAGAGCCTTCCTTGCTGGAGTTACATCTGTATGATTTCTAAAATAACAGATGTCCTTCCTTTGGTCTATTATGTTGGTGTTGACCTCCCTGGCTATCTGCTTTCCCTTCTTCTTCGCAGCATTGCTAGGACCCTCACCTACCATTATAAAAAAGTCGGTAAGTACATAAACAAAATATACGTTTGTAGTACGTAATATGAGTTTGCTATACATACCGCTATCACTGTCCGCTACTTTTATGGCTCCTGTGATCTTTTCATTGTCAAAATTATTGAAAACAGTAGCCATACAAGACAATTGTGATCTCATTGTTAGTTCCACATAGTCCCCTTGTAATAGACAGACTTAGAACCTAAATTCACCCCACTCTCTATGGAGGCAAAATCTGCCTCCACTGCTCGCAACCTCAACCATATTGGTGCACCTATCTCTTGTCCATATCTTAAGAGTGTCACCATATTGAATGTTATGGTTAGCGTCAAAGTTTTTTTATTAGAAACTACAATAGTGAGATAATATCGCATCAGTTTGTTAGTTTGTTACCACATGAATAGAATATGCAATAGACAATGTATAAACTCGGTGACGCCCTTGAACATAATGATGGATTCTCAAGAGACAAGACTGAGGAATATAAGTCATATCTATATTGTTAGCATGGATTAGTAAAACTAAATGTTGCACTTGCAGTACGGGATAGGAAAAAGAGTTTAATACCGTCTCATGGTATCGCCTACTGCTAGAAGCACGATGTCTAGTGGAAGTGTCATGTTTATCACTTGGGAGGTTTGTCATGTCCCTAATTCATTTTATATTTAATAACGATGAAAAAAGTACAATAATAGTTATGTAAACTAAAAGACAAAAACACAGATTACATGAACAAGCTTAAATATCACACACACATCTTTATAATAATTGTCTTTTCTTCATTAAGCTATTCACAGAGTAACATATTCACAAAGCAATAAACTCTAGCCTCAACGGAGGAGTAGGAGTAGGAGGAGGAGGAGGAGGTTGAGGAGGACCTTAGGAGAAAGATGCACGAGATGAGGCGACGGTGAGGACGGTCGGCGATGGAACGGAGGGCGCGATGGATGAAAGAGGCCATGTTGGCCACGACGGGATGGATGTCACGACGACAGATGAGAACGACGGCGGAACGCGTGGAGCACAATGACAGAACGACAGCGGAGGAGAACGCGAAACGACGGCGCGATATAAAAGTGTTTTGTTGGCGCCCGCCTATTTATACACATCAGTAGTGATGGGCGATAGTTTCCATCCATCACTAATGATCTAGCCATTAGTGACGGGCGACAACTATAGCCAGTCACTACTGATCCAGTGATGGGCGGTAGTTTCCGCCCATTACTAATTCTTTGACCTATTAGTGACGGGTGGCAATACGACCCGTCACTAATTAGGGTGTCCCCTCTTTAGTGACGGGCCACATTATGACCCGTCACTAATAAGGCAACATCACTGATGCGTCAAAAATAGTCCGTCACTAAAAGTGTATTAGTGACGCGTATCATTTATCCATCAGTAAAATTCCATCACTAAAGATTATTTTTGTGGTAGTGCTGGCGGGGGTTGACGGGTGGTCCGGCGGTGACCAGCGTGGGGGAGGCAGAGGCCGATGCGAGGGATGGGGTTGACGGCAGAGGACGAGGCTAACCATAGGGGGCAGGGCTAGTGGTGAAGGCCATGTGCATGGGCGACGGAGGCTGACACAGGAGACATGGTTGGGAGCATGGGACAGGGCCGGTGATAGAGGCCGAGGGTGATAGAGCCATCACAGGGGATGGGGCCAACCGTGGGTGGTGGAGCCGACGGCATGGTGCCACACATGTGGGCGCTCGAGCCCAGCACGAGGGGTGAGGCTAACGGCGTGGTGAGAAGCTGGCTAGTGGCTAGGCGAGGGCGTGGTGGCTGGCCACGACGATGCCGATGGGAACTATGGCGGTTGGGTTGAGGTGTTGAGGAGGTGGGGAGAGGAGTGGAGGAGAGAAAAAAGAGTGATAGGGTTAGGGTTAGGAGTGTTTATATATTAACGGGTAAACGGGTGAAACGGTTATGAGTAGTTACTACTTATATATATATTCGTTTATCCGCCACGTTTAAGATACGATCTAATATTAAACTCGCTGATATGAAATTAAGAATATATTTGACTCTAATAAGATTTTTACTCGTGGGTAAACAGATAATCGAGTATAAATATTGTCATGCCTAATCTCGCTTGTGTTCGATTCTGCTTTACAGCTTCACGACTGGAAGGAGAACTGTAGCAAGGTAGATGGGGTAGTGTCCTAGAGGAGAGATTAGAGGAGTAGCATGCATAATTGTATAGGTATGCATAAGGGCAGTCTCTACTCTGCTTGCTGACTGGGATGATTTTTTTAGCATTAATTATATTATCATGTTAACCAAAATCTGATGTGACAAATTATTTATTGAGGTAAGAGAGAAACAATGTCTCATGCAAAAAACCTACTCTACACTGTATCCAAGAAAGCAAAGAAGGGGATTGGAGGAGAAAAGAGAGAAAATAAATGATTAGCAGATATAAATTTATTTTTTGAAATTATTCATTAAAGATGTAGCATCTATAAGTGATATAAAAAAGTAAGATATCATCCCTAAACAATATATATTAGGACTGTTATAAGAGTATGCGGTTTAGCTAGGATGAATATGACCTCTCACATGTGGACTGTCGAGGCATGCATTTAAGCCGGAACTTACATACTACCCTTTTTTTCTCGGCATTGCATTCAAGTCTCCTTCCTACCGTCAGTTCTTCCGATTGCCACACATGGACACGCACACTCTCTTCTCTCTCTATCGTCGTAAGATAACTTCTTCAGTACCAATTCTTCTGATTTTTTATATAAATTATTTTATCCTTCTCATCATTTTTTTTCTAAATATAAGTTATTTTATAACTTTTAGTCATTTTCATCTTTTATTCTTTCTTATGAAATAAATTTTATCTCTGTCACAAATAAATAATTTATATTTTCAAAAACAAAATAAAAAGAGTACAAAGTTAACTATTTAAGTTAATTTCTACAAAGAAGTGCAAAATTATATATATATATATAAATAATTTAGGGTTTAATGTGTGTGTATATATATATAATCAAAGAAAGCATGGACTTATGGTGCCAGTGCAAAAGCAGCTAGCTATCTCCCGTCCCACACACCCACACACAAGAACAGCACCCCCACAGTCATCACAGGCCAAAAGCAGCTACATGCTAAGGTTGTGAAAAGGGAGAGGAGGAAAGGATACAGTGTTTCAGTTATAAGTTATAACTATATGAGTTGGCCATGTCATGTCGTGCATGATGCTGTTCTTTTTTACAGCTTAATTGGCGAGGGGGGAAGAAAGAAAGAAAGGTGCAAGCAGCAGATGCAATTGTGCAAATGCGTGACTAGTAGTAGGAAAGGAAAAGGTCAAAGCTGGGGCAACTTTTTAAAAATCTACAAGTGTGGGCATTTAAGGCTTGCCTGCATATTTGCAAGGGCAGTATGCCTGACAAGTATATAGACATTGCTCTTGTTCCCTTGCTCTTAAATCCTTCCCTGGCTGCTGAATCCATGGGACTGCCAGTTCAGTACCTTGCTGTCGCACACTTGCTACTAGTATTGCTATAGAGAAAATTTGATAAAAGTATGGTGTTATGTGATGGTACTATTCTGTTCACTGAATGAGTAGGAATAAAATAGTTCGGTTTCTGAATATGGGGTGATATAACCATTTGGTTCGAGGGATTGGATAGTACCGAGTAGAACCGAATGATCCCTAGATAAAAAATATTCCTTATAGATGTTGAATCACATTGTACGAGTTTTTTTACACATGGTTTCGGATAGAACCGCGGTAGAGCTAGGCACAGGGTGGCCAAGGGCGGCGCATCAAACGGTCAGGGGCGGTGGGGTCGAGTGGCTAGGGTCGACCAAGGCCGAGCGACTGATGGCTGGGGCTAGGCGGCAAGGTGATAGGGGCAGCACCAGCGATGGGCATGGGCGGGCGCGGGTGGAGGCACGACCAAACAGGGTGGTGGCTCATGTGTGTTCACTATAGAGCAATTAATAACATAACAATTCGATATCATAACTGTTGGTGTATTGCCAAGCAGTCTACTGATGGAAATACTTATGGTAGAGATTTATCTATAGAAAAGCGTTGCAATCTAAGTACTATAGTCGATTCAGAACTATGAAGCCAAGAGATTTATACTGGTTCAAGCTTTCGTAAGGATAATAGCTATACGTGCAGTGATATGGTGAATTATAGATAGAAAGGCACGTCAACTGTTTCATTGAAGCCAATGGCCCTAGAATTGCCCGTTCGGAGCAGGCAGTGGAATTGCCTAGAACTATTAGGCAAGCCGACTAGAGGCGCTTGTCGGGGAAGGAGTCCTCCCGGTGTGCTAACGCAAAAATCGCACATGGATCTTTGCACCTTCACACTAGAAGGCCTAGAAGAGTCTGTTTAGCTCTAGCGTAGGTCTTAAAAACCAGAGGTGTACAGAGCGTGCCAGTTAATTTGACCCTGCAATTGACAAGGAAACAAACGTGAGTTGTTCTAACGGTATCGGCGACGACCCATCAGCATCGGTCCCGATAGCTCATGTAACAGCTACGATGCATCATGTAAATGTGTAAATAATCATATACTGATTGATTTATATCGAATCTATTTATCATTCCTATAGGCAGATCTTAACAATCGGCTTAAGATCATCTCGGCACATCAATCTCTACAGTTCAAACCTAACCGATGCAGCACAAAGATATTATGCCAGGACTATCATGAATAAGACCGAACCGATTGACAAGATAACAAGTAACCGATCGGCTAAAACTCTGATATACGTCGAACTGGTAGATTAGATCAAACCATCCTGAATACCTCTTCGTCAATACGATGGATCAGACTCAACCGAGACAACATCGATATTGACAATCAGCATACGATCCAATCTAAAGTAATCTATGAGATCAACGTGATTGGCAAATGCACTGATTTGGATGATGAAACATGTCGTAAGAAAGAAGAATCAATGCATTACACTGATAACTAGCAAACCTACCTAATCTAATCACAGTATCAGACCTAACTAAGAAAGTCATGAACAGATCAATCAGTTTACCAAAAAGACTATCCCCGACGTGATCAGAGAACAGACCCAACCGATGCAGCCTGATCCCAATGGAAAATCACCCTAATGCTACATACCTAAAAGTTGACGATTCGTCGAGGGTTGATTGATTAGTTGTGTGAACGTCTTACAATAACCTCGGGCTTAGCTATTTATAGCTAGGGAAAATAGGTAATCTATGTTTAACACAGAATCTAAACTAACTTATTATCTATTAACTAAAGATAAGAACACCGCAAAGCCTGAGTCCATGTCAAACGTGTTCCGTCTTCGCCTGTTGAACTCCTTTTTGGTGGCCTATCGGCCTAGCCTCTTGGCCTGACAACCTACAGCGTGTTGGCCTAATTTCTGGTGTCAACACATGGCCCCTGAGTTCGGAATGCGAAGAGTCATGTTTCAAAATCTTTTCTTGAGAATCCAATCGCTAGGATACCATGCGGAGGGTTTTAAATACCCCCTTCTTCATGTTCCCGAGTCTTCACATCTTGTCACACCACTAGCTATCGATGATGTCGAATCCCAATCGTCAGACAAGGCGTTTATGTCCCAAGATCCCATTCAGAGCAATCTATCGGCCATACTTCATCACCTTCGGTGCCCCATTGGCTTGTTCTTCCAAGACATTGAAGCGCAATGGGTTTGATAGCCTATTCCAGGTTTTCTCCCGGGAGCACCAGTCGGCTTATCAGAATGCGCATTCTAGTCTTACCGATCATGCCATGCAGAGAGTTCACCTCCACAGCTTTGAATTGGCTGAAGCCAAGGTGCGCACAGCCGAAGAACAACTTCAGTTCCTACTAGATCTGCCTGACCGTGATCAATCATATCTAGATCGGTTGAAGGGGGCAAAAGGCTATATCCTTCAACAAATTGACCTATGGACAAAAAAGTTAGATTGGCTTCAGGGTTACATGGTGGATCTGCAAAGGTTTATGGATGACTTGCCGTTCAAGATTTAGTTTAAAAGGGCCGATCTGATCAATCTGAGGTATGACCTCTTCCAGAAGCAACATCGCATTCGGACAGTCGAAGGGAGCAATGAAGATGACACCAACATGATCGTACGTGCTGAAAAGATTCAGGCCGATGCAGCTTCTTCCTTAGAGTGATTTCTAAATACCTTGTAACTATTTTTAGACTATAATTGCCCTTTGTAATGGCTCTTCGATGAATAATATTATATATTTTGCTTCTTATAAAGTTACTTCATCGGCTGCCATATATTCCTCTTCTTTTGCAAATGAGCATATGAAACTTTTACACTTAGCCTTGTAAACTTCTCGATCGGCCTATTAGCTTTCGCTAATCTAATCAACTGAAGTTGTGCGTTGTATTTTTTTTTTCAAAAACATCAAAATTTTCCCAAATAAAAATCCCCAGGTCCATCAGCCTCAGAGTTATCAGCATGATACCCCCTCTTCTGGGCTATTGGTCCCTAACCCGGTCGATGCCCCTGACCAACTTTGACCGTGCGTACGATCTGTTTATGGATACATGCTGGTTTAGGTGCACAATAACGGTGCACCGTGCCCTCGAGTTCAGGACGTGGAGGGTCATGTTTTGAATTCCTCCTGGAACCTCGCAACCGGCACAACACTTTAATTTTGTATTGGGTGCTCTACCGGTGCTGCTCTCTCACCTATAAAGCATGTGGCCTTTCTTCTTCCCATATACGTTTCCGCATTCTCTCACCTTCAGCAGAAAAACCCTTGAGCTCTCCACTGCCACCGGTGAAGTTCCACCGCCGCCTATTGATTCCAGCTTTGTTGGGACGACCAACGTTGTTCGCTGCCGGCACCGATGGCTTCTTCATCGCATGCTCCTAAGGTATTTCACCTTTCTTTTGGTAACCCGGTCCCTGTTCTTCGTCCAACAGTTCATCATATTCTTCTTTTTCCACTATTCTTTGTAGAACCTAAAGAACTAGATCCTGATCCCTCATGCTAAATCTTCTGGTAGTTACTATCTTGGTCTCGATGGAGAAGAGGATCCTGTCTATCTTATCAATGCCGAGACCAACATAATCCCTTTCAAATAATTAGGAATGCAATGTAAGGACTAGTCTTCAGCATTTGGTTCCTGGGCTAACCCCATAGATGGATGGAAGGACTGGTATCTGAGAGTCGTATCAGTGAAGATTGTAGATTAGGAGATCAGTAACATCGGCCACTGTATCGGATTAACGATGGCTGAAACTGAAAGGAACGATGCCATGCTCGCTGTGAAAGTGCATCTTGATGCATTTAGACCCCTAATTTGTTTCGGTGTATTAATGAAAATAGTGATCAAATGCTACTAACAATGTTGCTGAGATGAATGCAGATATCGAAAGCTAAAGTGGCATTGCGATTCGATCAAAATTGGAGAAATCGCCTTCTTTAGTACTAATTAGGCTCAAAATGTGCAAATTGCGTATATTTCATATTATTTTTAGTCTAGGTATGCCGTACTATCAAGAGGGATGCGTTGATAATGATCCAAAGCTAAGTGCTCAAATCAAAATCTTCTTTAAAAAGTTTTGGATTTTTTCTAAGTTGAATTTCGGCTTTCCAGCAAAGCCGGATAATCTGGACATGTTCAGAGTATCCAAAAATTGTGTTATATTGAATTTATTTTACACGTCGGAGTATCCAAACTCTAGCTGGATAATCCAAAAACATGCTTCTGTTCGATTTATTTTACAAGTCGGACCATCCGGATTCAAGCCAGACAATCCGAAAACTTATTTATGTTTTGATTTTCTTTGAAGCCCGGAATATCCGGAGTTATCCGGATGATTTGAGAATTGTGTTTTGTTGAATTTTAATTTGTGAGTCAGAATATCTAGATTTTGGCCGGATAATCCAAAAATTGCTCTCTGTTGTATTTTATTCCGTGGCCCAAAGCATCCGGACTTTGATCGGATGATCCAAAAATACCTTTCGAGTTGAATTTATTTTTGGCCCAGAATATCCGGATTCAAGCCGGACTATCCGAAACTTCGGTTTTGTTTCGAATTTTTATTAGTCTGGATCATCAGGTTAAGCCTGGATCATCCGGATGAACAATGCGTGATTTTTGACCTAACGGCCAGATTTAGAACAGGGGTATAAATACGTTTCCTCTCCCATAATTAGGGCACGTGATTCTAAACCCTAGCAGCCCTGCCATATTTCTCTCTTTCTCTCTAGTGCTTGATTCTTGATTGGATCTTGAGAGTTGATTTAGAGTTCTCCACAAACTCTTCGTGTTCTTGATTGATCCATCCTTTGGGAGTTGTTGTAGTTGCGTGTGCATTGTGATCTTTGCATTTTTTCTTGAGCACACAACGATGGATCACGTCAATGGGTTCATTACTCTTAGAGGTGATTCATCCTAGACGGCTAGACGTTGATCCACGAGCACCCAAGAGATTTTAGGTGACCGGACAAGTTTGTACTCGGCCTCGCCTCGGCTTCAAAGAGGTAACATAGTGCAAATCTAAGGCTTGCAGTGGTGAGCGCTTTGTGAGGATTAGGGTTGAAAGAGACCCGGTCCTTTGGGGTTTCCTCAACGGAGACGTCAGATCGTTGGATCTGAACTTCGGTGAAAATTCATCAATGTCCATCCTTGCATTTGCTAGTTGTATTTACTGTTGATCTACCTGTTAACTAGCAATCATAAGTTTCATTGAATTCATGCTTTCAAAGTTCATTGGTTAGATCGTATTCTGCAATAGTTATTATTTCAGATCTGTTGTGCTCGGAGTATCCGGTTATACCCAAATAATTCGGACCATCGAAAGTTTTATATTTTATCTGGTACCTAGAGTATCCGACTAAGTCGGGATAGTCCGGGTCCTAGAACTTAAAACTAACCAGTTTAGTTGAGATTTTTTAGATTGCCTATTCATCCCACTCTAGTTAACTTTCAATTGGTATCAGAGTAGGCTCTTCTCAAAGACTTAACCGTTTGAAGGGTAAAGATGTTGAAAGAGTCAAACTCCACTAGTACCGACAAGAATAGTGTTGAAGGGAAGAAAGGAGCATCATATCCTTTTGATTACTCCAAACTAAATCTGAGTAATAATTATCTCTCTATGCCAACTAGTCATGCACCTTACTTCCAATGGTACACTCTATGCGGCATGGAGACATAAAATAAAGTTGCACCTAATCTCAATGCATCCAAATATTTGGAAGATTGTGTGCACATGTGTAGATGTGGATGGTTGTCAACTAACAACTGATAAAGAACAAGGTATTCACCGTAATGCTCAAGCAACGAGTGTTCTACTTACCGTGTTGAGTCCAGGAGATTAATAGCTCATGAGTTGATGGAAGAAGAAGCCAAGGAAATCAAAGACCTTGTCAAGCTTCAAAATCATAAGGGTAAAGATGTGACTCTCAAAGCTAAAAAGAAAGAAGAGTCAAGTGATGATGAAAGCGATGATGAAGAGCTCGTGTTGTTTATCAAGAAGTTTAAAAAGTTCATGAAGAAGTGTGGCTTTGACAAATATAAGAAGAAGAATGATAAATCAAAGAAGAGGAAGTCAAAGAAAGGGTGATATGAGTGCAGCGACCTTGGCCATTTCATAGTTGATTGCCCTAAGAAGAAAGGGTAAGAAAGCAAAGAGAAGCACAAGTACAAGAAGGGGAAGAAAGGTGGCTATGCTTATGTAGGTGAAGAATGGAACTTTGACTCCGATTCTGAGTCTGAGTCGGACTCCGACTCTAGCAAGAAGGGAGTCGATACCATCGCCATCGTCAACATCATGACTCTAAAGCCATCACTATTTAAAGATTCTAGCAACGATGACATCATCTTCCCCAAGTGCTTCATGGTAAAGAGCAAGAAGGTAACTATGATGCCTAAGATTTTAGATAAAGATGAACATAGTGATTTTAGCGATGATGAGTCTAAATTTTATGATGACATATTTAAAAATATGAATAAGTAAGTTTTATCAAAGTTTAAAGAACTTATGGAAACAATAGAGGTGCAAGAAGTAACTCTAGAGAAATAAGAGGATCTTCTCATTAATGAGAAGGAGAGGAATCTAGAACTTGAGCAGCTTCTTATTAAAGAAAAGAAAAAGGTAGATAAATTAACTAAACAATCTAGTTTAGTAAATGAGTTTAAAGAGGAATTAGAGGAAACACTCAAAACTCTTAAGAGTGAGCTTATTGTTCTTGAAGAGAACAATAAGAGCCTTGAAGATAGAGTTGAGTCTCTAATGACTCACCCTATTTCTGTTCCTTCTATTGCTTCCATGAGTAATAGTTCTTCTAAATATTATAATCTTGATATCACTGCTTATGAGACTAACATGAAGAAAATAGAAGTATTAAGAAAGGAAAATAAAAGGCTTGGCACTTTGGTAAGCTATAGGTGCATGAAAGCCTATAAGTCAAATGACACCTTATTCAAGACTCTCAACACTCAAAATAATATTGAGAAGCGTGGACTTGGCTTTTATCCAAATGAAAGCAAGGAAAATGCCAGAAGGAGGTATAAGGGTAAGGAAATCATAAAGTTTATGAAGAAAGAGCAAAGCTCCAACAAGACCAACAACAAGTCTTTTGCTTCACAAGCTACTTTTTATGTCTCATACCTCATTAAGAGAAACCACCGTGGTAAAGTGCTTGCTTAGTTTGTTGGTGGTAAAAATAAAAAACTATTTAGATGTATTTGGATTTCTAAAGTTCTTATGACTAACATTGAAGGACCCAAAAAGATTTAGGTACCTAAAACCAAGAACTAATCTTTTTTTGCAGGAATACTCTTCCGGTGGATCAAGTCGGGTGATGAATAGTGGTTGTACCCATCACATGACTGGAGAGAAGAGTATGTTCATTTCCTTTCAGCCAAATCAAGGTAATCATGAGTCCATTGTATTTGGTGACAATGGAAAATGAAAGGTTATGGGAATAGGTAAAATTTATATCTCAAATGGTAACTCAATTTCTAATGTTTTACTAGTTGAGTCATTAAGTTATAACTTGCTCTCAATATCTTAATTATGTGAAATTGGTTATAAATGTCTTTTTACTAATGATGGTGTGACCATTTTGAGAAATAGTGACAATTCTGTAGCTTGTGCTCATTAGCTCGGGCTTAGCCAATTGCCAATGAGTTTCTTCTACATTGGCAAAATAAAATTCCGCGGTACCCTGACTCTACCAGAGTATGAATCCCTTCTTAATTTGTCTGCCAACATCCCGTTCGGTGACTTTCAAGGTTGGTCACCAAGTTTGTCCCGGAGCCGATCGTTTATTCTTCTCTGGGACGAGTGGAGACTTCATGTGTTTTACTAGGACGTCTCTTCCTACTGCGCTCTGATTGAACCTGATTCTGGCGAATCCGATGCCAAGGTATGCTCTCACCTTGCTTATACCTTTGTCGTTCCTTTCGAGTTATCTGTAATACACTTCACTATTTGTGTAGGATCAAAGCACAGAGGTGCCTATTGTTAGCCATAGCAATAGGCCGATTGCAAATATGTCATCATCCCTAACTCCAAATTTGGGGATCAATGTGCCATGCCCATTCGCTGTCGCCCGCGCCAATCCTACAACATCTAGGACCTCCGGTCATCCTCATCAGAAATAGCTGGCAGCCCCAACAACCATTAAGATCCTAGCCAAAAAGAAAAAGAAGGCTCATGCTATTCCTCCTCCTACTCAGCTGGTCCCTACTGATCGTGCCGCTTCTATGGGGGCTCTTTTGTTTTAGTGATTTCGCTTTTCCTTGTCTTTCCCCTTACCTTTATCGTTTAACTTATTCAGCCTAGGGTGGTCAACCCACCCGATACTTTGGCCATCATCATTTAGGCTTCAGTGCTACCCACTTAGCTAGTGTCTCCATCACCGATCCCCCCTGTCTTGCCTATTGGCTCAGCGATCGCTGACCCAGTTCCGATTGCTTTCGATCCTGTTGTCGCATATCGGGGATATGACCCCTGGGTATCTCAAGATGGACTTATCAGTCTGAACCGTGAGCAAGCCAAGTCCAGCATTGGAGTTCGGTATGACCCATGAAGGGGGTTTGGTCTCAATAAGGAAGGATAAGTTCTTATTGAGGAACTGAATCCTAGATCTAGTATGAAAGAATATGTTTGTACCAGAATTCTTGTAATTAGGAAATTAGTACCTGAGTTAGGTATGTGATCTTAGGTATCAAGAAAACTGACTCGGTAAAGAGTTCTGGGTACAGATTGGCGAGGATGACTTGGTAATAGTGGAGGAGCCCAAAGGACGGAGGACTCAAAGAGCACCACCTCACGAGGCTCTAGCGACAGGTAAGGCTCCCCCGCCGCCGCCGCCTTCCATCTCAAAATAGATTGAGGCGGTAGAAACCACAACACCTCAAGGGTGAAGAGCCACTCGATCATCGACATCGTCTCTCGCCACCCTAAAGGATGACCCAAGGTGCTGGACGCCATAGGGATGTCAAGAAGAATGCGACGGATGGCTTGGTGGTGGGGCAAGGGAGCTACATGACGTGAAGATTTTGAACAGGAGAATGGGAGTTTTGGTGAAGCACAGACCAGTAAAAGAAAAACGGAGGCCATGAGTTAAATAGAAGCGCCATCATCGCCATGACGTTGGCCACGACCGCTACAGGAGGGCGTCGCTTTGATTACCGCACATCTCCCATGACTACACGGATGCGACAGTTTTGCTTCTCTATCTGCGCCCGCCGCCTGCTCATGGCCTAATCAGAGTAGAGCCGTTCATCTCTCTCCTCAACTGCAATGCATTAATTGTGGACAGAGAAGACCAAAAAGTGATTTTTTATGTGCCCAGCGGAACTCGCGATGCTTGGGTCCCTCGGGAACTTGGGGGCTCATATGCCCGAGAGCTCGCACGCTTAGGGGCTCTTGCGCCAGAGGCCTTACGTGCTCGGGGGCCCACATGCCTGAGGGAGCATAAGCTTGGGGGCTCATGCGCCCGAGGTCTCATGAGAGCGTAGCTCGTGGCTCAAGGATCATGCGCTCGGAGGCTAAGCCTCAAGAGCTCGATGTCGGTTGCACTCGAGGCCACGGTGGCTCAAAGACTTTGACGATCATCATCTCCTGAGCAAAACTTCACCCGAGCACGAGCGATCCTTGAGGACAAGACGTACATGCAATCCATATCGGCGTCCGAAGAGTTTCAAAGGATTATCAGGGACTAGAGCTCCAGAAGACTTTCGCTCTAGATTATTTTTTATACTCGAGCTAAATGTTCTATTTAATTCGAGGCTCAGGTGCTACATCGTGTGGGTGCACCTCACATAAAGAGGAAGAAGATTAATGTTTTTTTAAGATTATCAGACTTCAACAAAAGTTCATAGACTCAGATTAAAAGATGAGCTCCTCCTAGTTTGTTTAGTCGAATATTTTCAACCAAGCTAAGAAGAGCTCGGGAGCTGCTATCAGGGATATGACCCCCGGTATCCTGAGATGAGCTTATCAGTTTGGACCGAGAGCAGGCTAAGTCCAGCATTAGAGTCCGGTATGGTCCATGAAGGGGATTTGCTGCCAATAAGGAAGGATAAGTCCTTATCGAGGAACTGAATCCTAGATCCGGTATGAAGGGATATATTTGTACCAAAATCCTTGTAATTAGGAAATTTGTACCTGAGTTAGGTATGTGATCTTAGGTATCTAGGAAACTGACTCGGTGAAGAGTCTTGGGTCATCAGGCTCACCCCTTGAGTATATAAAGGGGGCGAGGCACCCTAGAAACAAGTTATTCATCTTGCTTTCGAGGCCTTGAGCCATCATAACTTAAGTACGTTGCTTTGCTTTGTAAGCTTAGACACTATATAATACACCAAAACACTGGACGTAGGGCTATTATCCTTCGAGAGGCCTGAACAAGTATAAATCTTGGCTCTTATTTTCAAGAGTCAACCATCGGGTTCAAAGGTGCTGTGCTTCCCTTACACATCTATTCACCATCTTGGGTACCCCCTTGGGTAGGCTGCTCGATGATTCACCGACATCACCGTAACCGAGGATCGGGTGTCAGGATCTACCCTGGCAGTCGATATTGAGGTTGAATCAGCGGAGGGGACTGTGGCTCTTGGCATCGATGATACTGTCTTTTTGGATCCTGCTGGCCAAACTGCAGCTTCTAATCTTCCCGAGGTATCATCTGTTTAACAGTGCTTGCTTTTCTATTTTCCTTTTTCCAATCCTGCTCATGGGTGTGCCGTCTATTGTAGTCTTTCGCCGATTTATTCCCTTTTGATCTTGGCAAATTAGTCAGCGATATTGCTGCTACTCAGGCCGAAGCTCCTGACTCTAGGTCGATCTCTGTGGATGTTCGCACTGCTCGTCTTGATATTATGCTTTGGCTTAAAGAGCCAGTTGATGTCGTTATCAATGACTCAGGGCCGATTAGGGCAAACTTGCCGACGTGGTGGGCCAACTTCCCTGGCAACTGATGGAGGACCTAGCCCCAGGGTCTTACTTTGAGCTCTATCGGTTTCACTACCAATGCCTTCAGGAGCATCTGGCTACTCGTGCTGAGCGTCGCTCAAAGCAGCAGAGTGAACATGCTGATCGGGAGATAATCGTGAGCAAGAAGGCTTCTCTTGATGGCTTGAAAGCCAAGCCTGCTACAATTAAGCATCAGGTCAAACAGCTCCGCGGTGAGTATGCCGATCTCATCTCTCGTTTGGAGGCCGTTCATGCCTGCATCACTTTTTCTCAACTGTTGGGGATGTGACCCTCGGGTGCCTCACAGTTGGGCTTATCAGACCGGACCAAGGGCAGGCCAAGACCAGCATTGATCATCCGGTATGGCCCATAAACAGGGGTTTGATTTCGATAAACAAAGTGGAGTGCTTATCGGGTAGTTAAGCTCTCGATATGATATCTAGAGGTTAATTTATACCAGAATCCTTGTAATTTGGGATTTAGTACCTAAGTTTGATAGGGAATCCAAGTCCTACACAGGATAGAGTTCTAGGATTACTAAGCTCACCTCCTGAGTATATAAAGGAGGCGAGACCCCCCAGAGGCATCTATCATCAAATTCATCTAGCTCATCATCAAGCCTGAGCATATTTTTCTTGCTTTCAACGTCCAAGCCTTGATAGCTTGATTGCGTCGTATTGTAAGATTCACCATCATAGTAGACGCCATGTAGGAGTTAGCCCTGAGTCAGCTCTCTGATCAGGTAGCGGAACAAGTCATCCGATGTCTTCGTCAAAGCTTTGGGGAATCGCCTCCTCGAGGTTCCCGACATCGAGAGGATTTTCTCGAGCATACCGGAGGATGCCTCACTGGATGACTCACTAGACCCTGGTCTAGGTCCGTCGAAGATTATACCACGGCCCCCGGATCTAATTCCTCCTACCGCTTCGAGTTGACAAGACGGTGGCGCAGAGGGCCCAGGGAGAACAACTGGAGGCCTCAGAAGGACAGGCGTAGGTTCAAGCGCTCGGAAGAGGATGGACGAGATGATGCCAAGGACCAGAGGAACAACGTGAAGGATTGACCATGAAAGCGCTAGACCCAAAGAAAGGTATGGCGCAAGACCCAAAGAAAGGTATGGCGCAAGAAGACCCACGAGGACATCATAATGCACGATGAGTAGCGGGCTAAAGTCGAAGAGGTGACATACCAGTAGGGAACGATGATGAGTCGAGCCATTGTCAAAGGGCTTCGATCCGACTCCACTCCTGATTTTGTTAAGAGTCACGGACGTCGTCAATTAAACTTCCTTTCTTTTTTTAGCTATGTATTCTTTACCCTATATGAAATAAAGTTTAAGTTTTTTACCGAGCGAAATCATGTTCTTTACCTTCGTTGACCACAATCGCTAAGGCTCAGGCCCTATGAGGGTCAAAGCGAAGTGTCATGCGTCTAACTCAAACGGTTATGCCCCTATGGATTTGCTCTAGGTTTAGCGTCAGCAACCGGGTGAGCAAAAAAGAGTTGGCGTTTGCGCCCTCTTGGCGTCTGACTAATAGCTAAGTCTCTCGGGGCTCGAGTCCTAAAGCCTTAACTTCAAGTCCCAAGCTGTTTTGAAAACTCGTGATGCTTGATGTCAGGATCGGTGCATAAGTGGCATCAGTTTCCTGCACCCGAGACTATATGGCTATATTGGGGCTTGGAATCTCGCTTCGGGCACGCGATGGATTAGTAAAAAATAACAAGTCTATGAATCCCTCGGGGTCTCATTTGACCTGATGTCGGTAAGTGTGTATGTAGCCCAAGGGCCACACGCTGAGTACTATATGGCCTAAAGCCCCTCGAGGTGAAAGTGTGGCTAAGGTGTAAAATTGCAAATGGCGAAAGAAGTTATCCATACTTCATCAAAAAAAGGGGAACCATAAGTTCTCAAAAGCACGAAGTTGTTTTCTAATCACTACTAAACACTTGATGCAGGATATACACAACTACTCTTCGGGAGGTGATGCCAAGGGATCCTGAGCTTCAGGAGACGACGCTACAAGACCTTGAGCCTCGGGAGACGACGTGGCCGAGTTTTGGGCCTCGGGGGACACGGCAGGATTCTCGGGAGGAGGCAGGAATTGGAGATCCTCGGCGATCACAGCAGCGACGCTCTCCACCTCCTGCTGGAGCACCGCAGCTTTCTCCTCGGTAACCCTGGTGGGCATTCCACGCTCCAGCAACCGAAGGTCGTCCGCCAGAAAGTGGGCCCGAACATAGAACAAGGCTTGTTCAGCCCCCGCCTTCACCGCCTCGTTGACAAGGAGGCAGAGTTAGGTCTTGAACCCCTCGAGCTTGCCCTAGAACCCTGCCTCGGCATCCTCTTCCACTGCACGAACCTCGACTGCTTCACTCTCGAGCTCCCCGATTCGGGCTCGGTCCCAGTCACACCTCCCCGATTCTAGGCCGTCACTGCCTGTAGGATCGAAACTAGCGACCAGAGGGGAGGTGAATGGGCACAATAAAAAATGCAGCGAAAAAATAAAACTCCTGAAACTTGAGTATCGGACTTGCAAGTGACTCAATGAAATTTAGCATAAGGCAAGACAATAAAAGTCACACCAGGCAAGTTGATATAAAAACTCCACCAATGCACACTTGAACACAGCAACTCCAGAAAAACACAAGTATCGATCAGGATGCGTTCATGAGGGAAACAGACGTTCTTATAAAAAGAGAAACGCACAAACCGCTCTCATGCAAGAGATCGAGTACTTGTTGAATAAATCAGTACACTGCAGATCCTCTCAAGTAAATCAACAAACACTCGATATACACTAGAACACACAGAAAAGTATTCGCAGTGTAATCTGAAAATCAAGCACTTGTAAACATTTAATCGAACACCTAGAGTACAGTACTAAACCCTTAGAGACATTTCATCAAACAAGTGATGAGCAAGAAGTGTATACTGCAATCTTGATGGAGAGGATGGCCGGAGAAGAGACGCCGTCACCGGAGAATTGGGCTGCCACCGTGCTGCTGCTGTGCGTC
>KE372698.1:240585-253462 GCA_000418225.1 Zizania latifolia | reverse complement strand
CCGGCGGCTAGGGTTAGAGAGAGGAGAGAGGTGGCTGGTGGAGAGAGGGAGAGAGGAGAGGTGGGAGGAGGAAGAAGACACCTCTAAGCAAAATGATTTTCAAATTAATTCTAAAATCCTCAAGTTGATACAAGGGTTAGGTCCCCTTATATAGCCCACATGGACCAAAAGAAAAGACCCTAATACCCATTTGGAAATGTTCGATATAGACTCAAGGCCCATCGGTTAAAAACATAAAAACTGACTCTAGATATTATTCGGTGCCGATGCTTTTCGTAGCCGCTACGACACCGCTATCTCTGACGGAGAAAACACTTTTCCGGTAGATTTGATGGTTTTAAGCCGAAGCCGTCAAAGCGTCCGTCACCTCCGCACCGTGCACCCGGATTGGATCGATCCGACACCGTGGCTCCTCAGCCCGGCGGTCAGTCGTCCGTGTACCTGAGTCGCACCGGTCGACACCACGACGGATCACGTCCACTTGCCGCTTCTGCTCCATGCACTCGGATTGGACCGGCACGTCCTCGCGACCCCTCTGTCCAACGAACGTCCGTCCGTGTACCTGAGTCACACGCGAGCTCCATCACGACAAGTCACTGTGCCTCCCCTCGGAGGACTTCTCCTCATCTTCATCCTTCTCTTCTCTTCTCATCAACTCCATTATTCTCTTCAATCTTCACTTCATCATCCCCATGGTATTCACCATGGCTCCTCACTGTGGCACCTACCACGGAGGTCTCCACCACAACAGCCCTCTGCAAAGTCTTAGCGTTCTAGGCTAGGAGGTCATCATGCTCGCAGCGGAGAGCTTCAATCTCTGGCACGTACTGCGATCGAAAGAGCTACAGAACATAAGCAAACTGTCAGAACAATGATCCAAGACAAAAACAACCCGAAAAGGGAAACGAGACTTACATTGGCAAGCTGCGACAAAAGAGGGGCGACTGCCTCTGGCACCGCACCTGGGGCCGACGCAGGAACTGTGACCTCCACGCCTAGGGCTCCTGAGCTAGCCTCCACTATGAGGACATCCACAGCCATCAGGGCAGGGGGCTGAGCCTCTAGACCAGCGCCCTCAGGGAGATCAGTGACTCCCTCCTCGTCCACTGCACCATCAACAACAGCCGCCAACTCAATGGCTGGAGGATTGATCATTGCCTCCGGCGCCACGGCAATGTCCTCACCTCCCTGGGCTGTGACTAGGCCCACAGCGCCAGCATCGATGAGGGCCACATCACCTTCCTTGCATGCCGTAGCCACATTCTCCTCGGTACCCGACGCCTCATCACTAGTACCGGCGTCCGGGAGTGATGGGTCACCAGTGGTCCCAGCGGGAGGTCGACCCCGTCCACCCTACAGATTAAGATAAATCCAAATCAACAACAGAGACAAAGGGCTGTACATAGGCACCAACTCCAACCTTACCTCGATGTCAGGCGGAAAGATTTTGAAGATACCCGCTTGGGCACCTTCACCGGAAGGGCATGAGGAGAGGCCAGCATAGCCTCAGAAATTACAGCGTCCTCCCTGTCCTTGGGCTCCTCATCGCTGAGGATCAGCCGACGTCGAACGATTGCCAGGGCTCCATCTACCCTGACCTCGGTAGGCTTTGATTGTTTGCTCATCCTGTCGAGTTCAATCCCCTTCTGCTTTGGAAGCGAAAGGGATGGATTAACACCTCCCGTAGGCTATCGGTGAGGTGGGTCGACCCCTCGAGGATGCTTAGGGTGTAGTGCTTGCGAGAAATACGCCGCATTACCCTGCGGCTAGGCACATCGCACCGCGTGGGTGGTGAAATATCAGTACAAGACAACAACAAAGGACAAAACAAAGCAAAAAATGGAGAGCGGAAGGTCATAGGCTCACCCGGGGTCATGGGTTCGAGACGCAGTACACTGTGAACCCGAGATCTTCCGGGAAGCTTGGCTTCCTAGCGAAGAAGAAGTTGAGGTATTTTGCAACCTCTGCCCGGGGCATCCACTCGGGCTCTAGAGAATCGAAGGACCCAACCACCTCATAGGCCACCTTGTCTTGGGCCTGCAGCGAGAAAATCCATCACAGCAAGAAGTAGGCCGCAACCCTGATTCTGGTCAGCCCACTAGCTCTCGGACCTGATCTTCAATGGTCGAGGAACACTGATTGCCCCAGCTTGTCAGGGATACCGGTTTGAGGCCGATATCTGCCTCGAGGGCCGGAGGGTGGTTTGCCCCATAGAACCACTCCGCCTTCCACCCCTTGTTTGAAGAGGTGATGGGCATCCACAGAGACTCGCTGGACCGCCCAGGGTGGAGGTGGAGCGTCACCCCTTTGATTGCGTTGTTCCCCGTCGAATGGCGAAGAACATAATAATACCAGAAGAGGTTCCAATGTGCATCCACTCCCAAGTATGCTTCGTACAAATGCACGAAGATGGCGATGTAGAGGACTGAGTTGGGCAAGAGGTGATCGAGGGTAATTTGGTAGTGGTAGAGGAGACCTCGAAGAAACTGATGCGCAGGCACGCCTAACCCCTGCTCCAGGAAAGACTTGAATAAAATGATCTCATGTGTGTTCGGCATCAGGAACTCCTCCCCCTTCGCCGAGCGCCACCCCGACACCGCTCGCTCTGGCAGGAACTCGGTCGCCACCAAGTCCCGCAGCTTATCCTTAGACTTCTTTGACTTCTCCCACCCCATCGATGGTGGCGGAGAAGATGGAGAAGGAGGCGGGCTCGCAAAGGCCATCGGCTTGAAATGGAATAGCCGACGAGATTTTCGGTAACAGACGACGTAGCCACAATGATTACCTAGGAGGCGAGGAGCCAGACAGACGTACGAAGAAGAAGAAAAGCAGAAGGACCAGCGGTTGCGAAGGAAGAGATTCAAATGAATAGCGCGCACTTTAGGGAGCGAACAGATCGATTTAAGTACCTCCACGGTTGCCACACGAAGATGAAGGCAATTAGGACGCTGTCTCGATCGTCATGCCCATGATGATGAAGGCAACTTGATGGTTCCACTTCCCTGTCCGTTGGCCACCCTTGCGTGGGTTCGGTCAGGGCTGAGACGTCTCTTCGGTCATTTCACACTGGGTGCGCATTAAATGTGAAGGCAAAAATACTTTCTGGCGCAACAAGTGAAGTCTACGACGGTTCAGATCCTCCGTGCTGATGGGTCCCACACTAAGGGGCTAGCGCATGCCCAAATACCTTCATGCTTAGGGGCTCGCACGCCCGAAGACTTTCACGCTCGGGGGCTCACGCGCTCGAGGACTCGCGCACTCGGGGGCTCGCTTGATCCGAAGTATGAGTCCCTGGGACTAAAAATCCTCGAGATCTCACAAGTTCGACATGCCTCGACCTCGTGGGAATCTGGGTGCACGATAGGCCCGAACAACAGGACATCAATTTATTCAAAGGCTCAAGATCAATTTCTTTCCAGTTTATCATAAGTTCAAGACTTCAAGCATGACCTTTTTAGCAAGATCTCGACGAAGACAAGATTATGAAGCAGAAAATTATTATTTGTAGGATATTCTTGGACCCTCGAGCAAAATATTCCATTTAACTCGAGGCTCGGGGGCTACATAGTGTGGGTGCACCTATGCGGTGCACCACACACGAAAGAAGGTGAAGAAAGGTTTTTTCAAGGACATTAAAGTTTGTCAAAAATGTTGAAAGTTCCAAATCAAAAGAGAGCTCCTCCTAGCTTGTTTTTACCGAAGATTTCTTCAACCAAGCCGAGAAGAGCTCGGGGGCTGCTGTCTGGGATGTGACCCCCTGGTGCCTCATAGTTGGGCTTATCATACTGGACCAAGGGCAAGTCAAGACCAACATTGACCATGTGATATGGCCCATAAACAGGGGTTTGATTCTGATAAGGAAAGTGTAATTCTTATCAGGTAGTTAAGCTCCAGATATGATATCTAGAGGTTTATTTGTATCGAAATCCCTGTAATTAGGGATTTAGTACCCAAGTTTAGTAGAGAATCCAAGTCCTACTCAGGATAGAGTCCTAGGATTGTTAGGCTCACCTCCTGAGTATATAAAGGAGGCAAGACCCCACTAGAGGCATCTATCATCAAATTCATCTAGCTCATCATCAAGCCTGAGCATATTTTGCTTGCTTTCGATGCCCAAGCCTTTATAGCTTGATTGCGTCGTATTGTAAGATCTACTATCATAGTAGACACAAAAACACTGGATGTAGGGCTATTATCCTTCGAGAGACCTGAACTAGTATAAACCTTGGCTCTTGCATTCTAGAGATGATCATCGGGTTCGAAGGCGCTGCGCTTCCCTTACACACATTTAATCACCACCTTGGGTACCCTCTTGGGTGGACTGATCGATGATTCACCGACACCAACAAAGGTTAATGGAGCTACCAGCACAGATTGAAGCTTGACAGCAGGAGTTGGCCACCTTCGCCAAGGAAGCCCTTCGTTGTCACCAAGATTCGAAGCCAATTTTTGGGAGAACGAAGACCTCCAAGAGCTGCCTACCATTACTGATGTTCGTGACCATGTTGTGACAGCTCTTATTAACTTCCTTGGTGTAAACAACCCTTAAACAATTGCTCTTTGTTTGTGCTACAACCTGTGATGATACCTTGAACTTTTTATAATTTCTTAAGGCGACATTCTGGGTGTCGGCTATTTTCTGATTGTCTAATCTTCGATTGCTTATCTTGCTTTGTTCTAAAGGTGATACTTTTGGTATTGGCTATTTAGTTTCTGCTCTTTTCTGTGCTTAACGGTCTTCTGGCCAATTAGGTCTCGATCCAGACACTTGGATGGTATTTCTTTAAATACTTGCCATTGAGTGTCTTCATGAATTCTTCTCCTTCTAACGTCTTTAACACATAGGCGTTGCCTGGCATGACTCAGCTTATCCGATAGGGACCTTCCTAATTAGGAGATCATTTACCGAACCGATTGTCTTTAGTCCCGATCTGTAGCACGAGCTTCTAGACCAAGTCATTTTCTTCAAACGATTTAACCGATACCTTCTTATTATAGTATCTCACCACTCTTGTCTTATTCTCTTCTACTTTTCTGGGTGCATGAAGCTGATTTTGTGCCAAATCTTCTAACTCATCGGTCATCAACCTGTAGTAATCATCGGTCATCAAGCTGTTTGTTTCCCATGGTAGCATGGCCTCGTGCCCATAAACCAATTGATAAGGTGGCACTTGGGTTGAACCGTGGCAAGCCATCTGATACGCTCATAGTGCATTGGCTAGCATTATATGCCACTTCTTGGGTTGCCCTGCAATCTTGCGCTTGATTAACTTTATCAAACTTTTGTTTGTGGCCACAGCTTGGCCGTTAGCTTGAGCATAATAGGGTGATGAATTTAGCAGCTTGATTCCCATGCTGATTGCGAATTACTAGAACTCCTCTAACATGAACACCGATCCTTGATCTGTGGTGATCGTTTGAGGAATCCCAAATCTAAAGATAATATGTTCCTTGACAAACTCTATAGCTTCATGGGAGGTGACCTTTTTCAATGGTACTGCTGCTACCCATTTGGTAAAGTAATCAGTTATAACAAGTATGAATTTATGTCCCATACTAGATGATGGATATATCTTGCCGATCATGTCTATTCCCCATCATTTGAATGGCCATGGTTTGATGATCAGGTTCATGGCTGATGCAGGAGCTCGCTGTATGTTTTCAAATTTCTGACAGTCCTAGCATCCTTTATAATACTTAAAGTAGTCCTCAAGTATCATCGACCAAAATAACCTATTCACAGTAGCAACCACTTTATTTTATGGGCCGATTGATGGGTTCTGCAAATTCGTTCATGTACCTCACACATCACAACCTTTGCTTCCTCTAAATTCAGGCATTTAATAGCACCCCATTAATCGTCTGATAATATTACTCTTTGTCTAGCAATACGTACTTTAGTGCTTTGTAACGGAGCTTTCTTTAGGCCGATTGGGACAGATCTCGTAGGTAGCTTATTTTCTTGGTCCTCCGGTCTTCAGTGTCAATATCGGCTATTTCTGCTTCAACGAGTCTATCCACCAGCTGATATCCTAATGCCTCTTGTGCCAAGTCATTGGCCCCTGAGTTTTGATTCCTGGATACCTGTGTCAATCACACCATTTTGAACTCTTTTAACAATTCCTGGCATTTTTTAAAATAGGCCCTCAAATTGTCGTCTTTGCAATCATATTCTCTGGAGAGCTACCTGATTACTAGGAAGGAATGTCCCATGATTTCAATAGCATCAGTCTCTATTTCTGATAACAGCTTCAACCCCTTGAGGACCGTCTCGTATTCTATTTGATTGTTGGTGCAGTAAGGCTTGATTGTATAGGCAAACTCGAAGATTGCCCCCCGAGGCGATATGATTATCATCCCGATGCCGCATCCATGTCTACATATAGATCTATCAAAGAAGAGAGTCCATAGTATCGGCTCTACATAGTCTGCTGCTCTGTCTCTATGCTGGACGATGAAATCAGCGATGGCTAGACCCTTGATTGCCTTGGCTGATTCATACAATAGGTCAAATTTCGACAATGCAAATTCCCATTTGCCAATCCTCCCCTTTAAAATTGGAGCCGATAGCATGTACTTTATGACATCAGCTTTGCACACGACCGTGCGTTGTGCCGATAATATGTAATGCCTCAATTTGGTACATGAAAAATACAGAAATAAACATAGTTTCTCAACTACGGGGTACCTTGTTTCAGCCTCCAATAGGTGTCGGCTTAGTTAAAAAATGACGCGTTCCTTTCCTTCTAATTCCTGAAATAATACCGATCCTATGCTCGTATCATCGGCTGATAAATATAACTTGAATGGCTTCCCAGGCTGAGGTGGGATTAGAACCGGAGAAGAGCTTAAGTATTCCTTGATCTCATCAAATGCTTTCTGGTGTTTGTCAGTCCAGACGAATTCCTCCCCTTCTTTTATCCTCAGCAAAGGCATAAATGGTTCCAATCGGCTAGACAAATTTGATATAAATCATCGAACAAAATTAATCTTGCCGATCAAGGATTGCAACTTAGTCTTGTTCTCTGGCGGCATCATCTTTTTGATATCTTGAATGATATTTTGACTTATTTCAATCTCTCTTTTATAGACCATAAAGCCCAAAAACTTTCCTATCGATACGCTGAAAGTACACTTCTTTGGATTCATACGGAGACCATACTTCTTTGCTCTTTGCAGAACTCTTCATAAATTGGCTAAATATGCTTCATCATCTTGAGACTTTACGACCATATCATCAATATAAATTTCCACCAAAGAGCTCCAGCATTTCTTAACCCAAAGGTCATAACTACCTATTCAAATAAGCCGATGGTACCAGGGCACCTAAAAGCAGTCTTTGGAATGTCTTGTTCTGCTATGAATATTTGATTGTATCCGACATTTCTATCCATGAAGCTAATAATTTTCTGGCTGATGCCGCATCGACTAACAAATATGCAATTAGCATCGGGTATTCATCCTTCGGTGTGGTCTTGTTCAGATCCCTGATATCGACACATATCCTTAGCTGGCCACTTTTCTTCCATACATGGACTATATTCGATACCCATTCCGTGTATCGGCATGGCCTTATAAAGTTCACCTTATAAAGTCTTATAATTTTGGCCTTTATATCGAGATATATCTCAAGCTTAAACCTCCTCTGACTTTCACAGGCCAAAATCCTGTTTTATAGGAAGCCAATGCTCTACAATAGATCGGCTAAGTCCAGGCAACTCATGATATTCCCATGCAAAACAATCCCAAAACTCCTTCAATAAAGCAACTATTTTTTCTTTTACTAAGAAATGTAACTTGGCAATAATATACGTCGGCCTTAGCTTGTCCCCTGGTCCTATGTCCATTTCTTCTAGTTTGTCGACCGATGTAAACCCTTTCCCCAGCTTTTCTTCTTCATCATCTATTTCTCAATACACTGATCCTGATCTAGAATCATCTTGTTTATTGGCTGGAGACCAAGATTCAACACCCTTAAAAAATCCCCTTCCCAAACGCGTCCGGAAAGGTAATCCATCTTCTAGAAATTGGGTGACTCGGCTGTTGATACTGTAACCGATCTATCGACCTGAATGACCTCAACCTGATCACACTGCCATTGCATTAAGCTTTGATGTATAGTAGAGGGAACACAACAATTAGCATGAATCTAGTCCCCTCCAAGTAAGAGAATGTATGAACCCTTTCCATCTATCACGAAAAATGTGATCGGTAGCGTCTTACTTCTGACTGTGAGCTCAACATTCAGGGCCCCTTTCGCATCTGAAGAATTTCCACCAAAGTCCTTTATCAATATGTTGGTTTTTACTAAATCCTTATTTGTTTTACCTAGCTTGCGGAACGTGAAATATGGCATTATGTTAACGGAGGTACCTCCATCGACCAGCATCTTCGCCATTGGCTTTCTATCGACATGCCCTTTAATATACAAATGTCTCAAATGCCGATGCTCATCGTCTTCTAGTTTCTCAATGACCGCTGATTGTGGCTGTAGAAGTAGCTGTGTCACTGATTCTTTATCGTCCTCACTATCCGATGGTGGTGCCTTATATTTGGCAGGCAAAATGAAAACCATATTCACCTCTATCGGCTATTCTTCTTTATCGGCTCTCTTCTTTGGACGCCATTCCTTTCTGATCCAGCGTTTGTTTTATTGATACTCTTCGTAATCTTCTACTAACTGCTCCCGATGTCTCTGTCGCTAAAGTCTTCTCTTCTGACTCCATGTTAATCCTTCTGGGCACCATCGGGGCTTCTGAACAGGGTCCTGATTGCCTCACCATCGATCTTCATTGCAAACACGCTGATGATCAACAATCTCTTCCGGTTCCTACTCAGGCAACCCAGTCGATCTTTCATGGGAATTCGCTCCTTTGGATGCTGATCACAAGAACTAACATCATCTTTACAAATCTTTTTAGTGCATTATGGGAAATCTTTAATAGATAGGAGCCTCATATTATTTTCCCAATAAAAATGAAAGAGAGTGCACTCCCAATGTGGGTCTACTTCTTCATTGTGCCGATATGGCGTGGCATGTTGCTCCCTCTCTTGGCGTCGATGAGCTCTAATATGGTGTCCTAGAGTTTGGCTTTCTTCTACATGAAAACGTGACGAGCTGACATGTACCATATTTACTGGAAAAGGATTCTCGTCTATCCTCATCGGCTTCTTCGTTTCATCGAACTGTATTCTTTCTTGCTCTACAGCTGACTGGATCTGCTAACGAAAGAATTTACACTCATTGGTATTGTGGGAGCTTGTATTATGACATTTACAAAACTTTCTCTTCTTCAACTCTTCGGACGATGGAATCACATGATATGGTGAGATCTAAATCTGCTTTTCCTTTAATAACTATGAAATCATGTATATGATCATTATTAAGTGATGAATAAATCGGTTTGATGTTGCATAAATTTATTTTGATTGGTTTGAGTGGTCAGACACTTTGGTCGAGTTATCGAGCACTCTTGTCGGGCACTTAGCACTTGGTCCTCGAGAAATAGCCCTCGAGGAAATTCAGCCCTTGAGAGAATTCAGTACCCAAGAGATTGTAGCACTTAGGATTTTCGATCACTCGGATTTTTGATTTTCGAGTTGGATTATATGATTAAATTGTTTATTCGATAAATACACAATGTTTATAATTGATTGGAATATTTGAGTTAAGTTGGAAACAATTGATTGGACTGATTGAGTCAAGTTGGAGAGAACTTGTGCTCAGGAAAAGGGTTTCTTGGTTTGTTCATGTGCAGGCATTACTTGAGCGCGAGTCATCGTCGTTGACGGGATCAGAGCTAGGCTCGGGGAGGAGCTGAGGTTCAGAATGATCGAGGATGTCATGCGGGATGATCGGTCTAAAGGATGCGGCATGTGAAGATAAGGTTTCCATATGTCGTACGCGGGGTGTGTGCGAATATGGAAATGATGCAAGGTTTTTATATGGTGTACGCAGGATGCGTGTGGATATGGAATGGAGGAAAATTCGGAAGGAATTAGGATTTGAGGATTCATAAGAGATATAGATTTCTTGTTAGATTAGAATTCTAAAAGTTATTATTTTCGTGACTCATGGTGGTAGCTACGATGGGATTATAAATAGACTAGAGAGGAGAGCGAAACATACATCGAAGAAAAGAGAAAAATTAGGGTTTAGTCTTTTGCTCTTTATCTAGAACTTTGTTCATGATTTGTGGAGGTGTGCTTTGGATTGCACCTTGTAAACACTCTTATGCAATAAAAATTCATCTTCCAGCACCAAGGAGTGTGGTATCACGTTCTTTCTTCTTAATGTTCATCATTTTTTATCGTTTTGGCTTATTCTGTGATTTTACTTTAACTTGTGATTTAATTCGAATTGATTCATCGAAAACCTTGCTAGGACATTAAGAAAGAGATCTAGAAAGTTTTATTGGTTAATTCCTTATATTTTATGAGTAATTAAGGTTTTTTATTTTTGGATCGAATCTGCTGTGTTTTTATGATATAGCATCTCCCGAGGACCATAACTTTTGATGGAGAACTCGGATTTGAGTGAAACCACTCAGGAAAGTTTCATATTGAAGTCTATTTTATTGTATTAAAATTTCGGAGCAATTCGAGTTACGGTTTTAAAGTTACACTCATTTTACTATTTCTTGGTCAGGCTGTTTTCAGCTCTTGGGAGTGCCCTCGAGAAATTTACAGAGCCCTTGGGAAAGTGCTCGAGAAAGTCTTCAGGAAATTTCCTGAGTCCTCAGGAATTTCAGTCTGGTCGAGAATTAATTTTTTGATTTTGTTATTGAGGTTATTTTTAGGGTACTGCAACCATTCACCCCCCTCTGATTGTCGTGGTTAGTGTATTTTGATCTTTCAATAACAAATCAAAAATCTTATCTACCTTATTAATATCGAAATCATACTTCTGTTCCTTTCAGGCAGCATTTACCCATGAACAGGTTACTGTTTTCTTTAGCCTGACCCACTCTACTAGGCCGATTTCACCATCGGAGTCCTCTTGCTCCGATTCCGATGAATAAAACTGTACTTGCACAACTCGTTTTTGCAAATTCTCTTTACGCTCCTCTTGAAATTGGCTCTCATGTGCTGATACCCTTTGTACCAGGTACGCCAGACTATTGAATTCTTGAGAGGAAAACCTCTCTCTAATTGGTCGTAGAAGGCCTTAAAAAGCTAATTCGGCCAACTGAACGTCAGTCAGGTTGAGGCTATAGCATCGGCTGCTCATGTCTCGGAGACGCTAAATAAATTCTGAAACTGACTTATCTAGACGCTGCTTTATGGCTGTCAAATCTGTTAATTTCATCTCTTGAATACCAGTGAAGAAATACTTGTGAAACTATTTTTCCAAATCGGCCCATTCCTTGATTGAATTCGGAGGAAGTGAAGAAACCAAGTAAAAGTCGATCTTGATAAAGACAGCGGAAAAAACCTAACTCAAAGTGCCAACTTGGCCAACCCTTCTTCACATTGCGCAAGCAAATGACTGATATGATCAACCGTTGAAGTGTTATCTTGACCAGAAAATTTCGAGAAATCAGGAACTCTGTATCTATTTGGTAATAGCACCCTATCGAACCAGTCAGGGTACGGATGCTGATACATAAAGCTTTGTTCTTTCGGCTTGAGTCCGAATTGATCTCTCATTATCTCTACAATCTTGAAAGCAAAATCATCTTGTTGTTGCGCTGGATAATGTTTTATCGGCGTTGCTGCCCTCTCTTGATGCTGGTAATCTCTTTGGGGCAGGTTACCCTTAAACCCCATCTGATGGCGTTAGGGCTCGTAGTATGAGTCTGGTGATATCCTAGTGGCGGTGCACTTACCTGAGGTTGTTAAGTCTATGGCTGCACACTGATCGGTATTTGTGATGGTGGTATTAAACTTGGTATTGTGTTACACTCCAGCCCATAAGCAACCGGTGGCAACAGAGTGGTCATCGGCAGAGTTGAACTCAGAATGATGGGCGCCGATGACCTTTACGGCAGGTAAACTGGTCCTTGAGGTGGCACTTGGGCAATGGTTCTGTCCACCGTCTTCTTAATCAATCCCTGTAAAATGTTTACTAACACGTCGGAGTGATTTATAGGTGTGGACAGCCTCATTGATCGTTTCCTGAAATGATCTCGTGTTCTGCGGGCTCTGACTGCTCAATTCACCTTGTAAAGATGGTATTGGGAGTTGGCTCTTCTAGATCATCCCACGCTGAGTCATACTAAAGGACTCCAAACACAACTTCTAGAAGTCTACGAGGGTTTCTTCTACTTCTTTCCTCTATTCATCGGTCAAGGTCTTTATGGTGATTGGAATAATATTATTGATGTTCTCAATCTCCTTCCCTGACATGATGACGATGATGAGGAACTGTCTTGGAATTCACGATGAAGGTCCTACCGAGCATGCCAAGAAAGCGTGTTGACACAAAAATCACACAGGGATCTTTGCACCTTCACACTCGAAGGCCTAGGAGAGTTTGCTTAGCTCTAGTGCAGGTCCTAAAAGCTCGAAGGTGTACAGAGCGTGCCAGTTAATTTGACAATGTAATTGACAAGGAAACAAACGTGAGTTGTTCTAACGCTATCGGCAATGACCCATCGACATCGACTCCGATGGCTCATGTAATAGCTATGATGCATCATGTAAATGTGTAAATAATCATGTACTAGTTGATTTATATCGAATCTATTTATCATTCCTATTGGTAGATCTTAACAATTGGCTTAAGATCATCTAGGCACATCAATCTCTACAGTTCAAACCTAACTGATGCAGCGTAAAGACATTATGCCAAGACTATCAAGAATAAGACAGAACCGATTAACAAGATAACAAGTAACCGATTGTAGGACCGAATCTAGTGACCAGAGGGGGGGGG
>KE372698.1:214705-230315 GCA_000418225.1 Zizania latifolia | reverse complement strand
CGGTAGACTTTTGCTTTTCCGGTAGGTTTGACGGTTTTGAGCCGAAGCCGTCAAAGCGTCCGTCGCCTCCGCACCGTGCACCCGGATTGGACCGATCCGACCCCGTGACTCTTCAGTCCGATGGTCGGTCGTCCGTGTACCTGAGTTGCACCGGTCGACACCACGACAGATCCCTTTTTCTCACTTCCTACTTCAGCTCCGTGCACCCGGATTGGACTGGCACGCCCTCGCGACCCCTCTGTCCGACCAGCGTCCATCCGTGTACCTGAGTCGCACGCGAACTCCGTCACGTTCAAGTCTTCTCATCCTCTTCTTCACATCATCTTCCCGGTTGACAAGCACTCATCACCTCATGGTGACTACCATGACTCCTCACCGATTGGCTAAAACTCCGATGTACGTTAGACTAGTAGCTTAGATCAAACTATCCCGTATACCTCTTCGTCAATACGATGGATCAGACTCAACCGAGACAGCATCGATATTGATAATCGGCATATGATCCAATCTAAAGTAATCTACGATATCGATGTGATTGGCAAACACACTAATTCGGATGATGAAGTATATCATAAGAAATAGGAATCAATGCGTTACACCGATAACTAGCAAACCTACCCAATCTAATTACAGTATCGGACATAATTGAGAAAGCCATGAACAAATCAATTTGTTTAGCAAGAAGGCTATCCCTAGCGTGATCAGAGATTGAACCCAACCGATGCAGCCTGATCTCGATGGGGAATCGCCCTAATGATACATACCTAAAAGTTGGTGATGCTCTGAGGGTTGATTGATTGGTTATGTGAATGTCTTACAATAGCCGTGGGCTTAGCTATTTATAGCCGAGGAAAATAGGTAATCTGTGTTTGACATAGATTCTAAAGTAACTTATTATCTATTAACTAAAGATAAGAATGCTGCGAAGCTTGAACCCACATCGCGCGTGTTCTGTCTTCGCCTGTTGTACTCCTTTATGGTGGCCCATCAGCCCAGACTCTTGGCCTGATAACCTATGATGGGTCGGCCCAATTTCTGGCATCAACACGGTGTAGGTAGTGGCGATGTGGCCCAAGGCAGCTAGTGAAGAGTTCCCGACCCCTCAAAACAAATATATTGTTGTCTTTGAGTCCTTTCTCCATGAGTTTGGCCTCCTGGAGCATCCTTCCCTTTGTAGTCTCTTGAACTACTATGATATCTCCATTGCCAATCTCAACCGCAACTTTGTCCTCCATCTCTCTATCGTTGTCCATTTCTATGAAGCATATTTGGGGATAGATCCCCACTTCAATATGTTCTGACACCTCTTCTTCCTGAAGAGGTTCTCGAAGAAGGTGGTCGACGACGCTGCCATCCAACTCTAGGACAGAAAGACACAAGAGTACTTCCTGATGCCACTCTCTTCATCCAACAATGAGTGGCACAACAGATACTTCTATGTCTAGAACCATGAGCCAAGCCTATCGACAGAGATCGATAGCTTGCCGGTGCCGTCGGAGCATTGGATGGTGACCTGCATCGACTCATAGCAAGGCGAGGTGCATGAGCTATTGGAGAAAATCACCGACCTCCGTGTTCGAGGTCTGACCGGTGGCCTCGTCACTAGCAGCTTCCTCTCTCGCTAGGTGCAGTTGCTCAAGCAGCGTCCATGCCTCCTACGATTACACGGGGTCAACTAACCTAAGCCAGGAGCAGGATGGGCGGCTGTGGAGGCCCAATGTTGTGCGGTTTCTTAGGATGTACTTTAGTGGGAAGTTGACCTTGCCACAAGCAGACTTCCTGAGGGCCTATAGCTTCAGTGACCACGCCTAGATGTAAGTCTTATGATCCGTGTCTTCTATTTTCCTTGTCGATGAAGTTGTCCACCCACACGATGTGATGCAATTAATTGTAGGGGAACGTCACCTTCTACTCTTCGTTGCCGCTTCTAGAGCAGTCAGTCAGAGCTTATAGAGAGGCCCGAGGAGGCGGCCGACAAGCCAAGTGACAAGAGGAATGGCAAGGAGGTCACCGCCCCCAAGCCGAAGAGGCAATATGTGAGATCATGTGTATGATCGTTATTATGTGATGAACAAATTGGTTTGATGATGATATGAGTATTATTTGGTTATTTGGTGTTTGACGGTGAAGTGGTCCGGCAAGCATGGTCGGGCACTCTAGTTAGGTGGTCGAGCAAGCACTCGGGGCTCAGCAATCAGCACTTAAAATTCAATACTCAGGATTTTGGATCACTCGGATTTTTTATGTTCGAGTTGGATCATATGCTTTAAATGGATATTCAAAAAATACACCATGTTTATGATTGATTGAGTCAAGTTTTGGAAGAACTTAGGCTCAAAAAAGGGTTTCTTGGTTTATCCATATGCAGGCGTTGTTTGAGTGCGAGTCATGGTCGATGACGGGATCGAAGCTAGGCTCGGGGAGGAGCTGAGGTTTAGAACGATCAAGGAAGTCATGCGGAATGCTCGCTCAGACTAGAGAATGCTATATGTGAAGATGAGGTTTCCATATGACGTACGCATGATGTATGTGAATATGGAAAGAAGGAAAATTCAGAAGAAATTAGAATTTGAGATTGAGTAAGGGATAAGGATTCCTAAATAGATTAGGACTCCAGAGGTTGTTATTTCCGTGGCTCATGGTGGCAGCCACGACCTATATGAGGGGTATATAAATAGACTAGAGGGAGAGCAAAATTAAGAGATTGAAAAAGAGAGAAAATTAGGGGTTTGCCTTTTGCTCTTTCATCTAGGGTTTTGGATGTGGTTTTGGTTAGGGGTTATGTGATTGCATCTTATGAACACTCTTATGTAATAAAGATTCATCTACAAACATCAAGGAGTATGGTATGACGTTCTTTCTTCTTAATGTTTATTGATTTGCATCATTTTGGCTTAATCTGTGATTTCATGTAATAAAGAGATCTGGAAAGTTTTTTGTTTAATAACATGTATTTTAGAAGTAATCAAGATTTTAGTTTTTAGATCAGTTCTGTTTTTACGTTGCTGTAAGTTTCGAGGGTCATAACTTATGATTGGAAACTCGGATTTGAGTGAAACTAGTCGAGAAAGATTCGTATTAAAGTCTAGTTTTCTCTGTTAAAATATCCAACCAATCCGACTTAGGGATCTAAAGTTACACAAGTTTTATCATTGTTCTATCAGATTGTTTTCAGACTGGTCGGAAATTAGTTTTCTGATTTTGCATTAGATGTCAAATTTGAGTTATTGCAACCATTCACCCCCTCTGGTTGCTGCGGTTACTGTGTTTTGATCTTACACAATAGAAGATGGTGGTCAGCAATGGCGGCCTCCCAGTGATCGAGAATCGTGGTTCATCATCTTGGATTCAGAGGAGTCAGATGAGATGCCCGAGGACCGCACCTCTCCTCTGCTCCCTCCGCTAGCGCCGAAGGGGCAATGCTCAGGTGGACTCCTTGTGCAGGGTGCCTTGTTCCGGAGTGGCGTGTGGTGAGTAGACATACTTTATTGTTTGCATGTTTGCATGTTTTTTGTGTCTTTCTGACCTTGTCTTCATCTTTGTGTAGCTCGCTAGACTCTAGCGTTGTTGGGGAAGTTGCACCCACGGGAGCTGAGCACCCGAGGGCGATGCCGATGACCGTGGAGGCTAAGCCAAGGAGACAAGTAGCTCAACCGACCCCATCTATAGGGAAGTGTTGCAATCTAAGCACTATAGTTGACTTAGAACTTTGGAGCCAAGAGATTTATACTAGTTCAGGCCTCCGTGAGGATAATAGCACTACGTCTAGTGATATGGTGGATTATACATTGGATGTAAGATGACCTAAAAGCATGCCTTTGGAGGATGTCCCTCACCCCATATATATAGTCAAGCAGCGTGGCTTAAGGAACCAGGACGTCTACCCGAGTCGTCTTCCTAGATATCAGGAATTATGCACCGAAGTCTGGTCAATCTCCTATTTACAAGGATATCTACACATATTTATCTTTAACAACGTATTTCGGTGTCTGACCTCCTGATATGTCACAAAGTTTGCTTATCAGAATCAAACTCCTCTTTATGGGCTATACCAAACATCCAAGTAAGTTAGGCCCACTCTCGGTCCAGACTATTAAAGTCCATCATGGGATACCCAGGGTCATATCCCCGATAGTCACCCTATTTATTGGTTAGATGATATGCTTGATGAATTATGCGCTCTACTATCTTCTCTAAGGTTCATTTGCGTGGTGGATATTATAAAATTCGTATGAAATTAAAAGATGAATGGAAAACAACTTTTATAACTAAGTTTGGCTTATATAAGTGGTTAGTGATGCCTTTCGGTTTGACTAATGCACCCAGTATATTCATGAGATTGATGAATGAGATTTTAAGAGCTTTTATTGGATGTTTTGTTGTCGTGTATTTTGATGATATTCTTATTTACAGCAAATCCATAGCAACACATCTTGACCATTTACGTGTTATTTTTGATGCCTTACGCACTGCACGTTTGTTTGGTTACCTTGGCAAGTGCACTCTTTGTACCGATCGAGTCGGTTTTCTTTGCTATGTTGTTACTCCACAGGGCATGGAGGTTGATCAAGTCAAGATCAAAGCAAATTAAAGTTGGCTGACTCCTAAAATGGTCACACATGTGCGGAGTTTCTAGGGACTTGCTAGATTCTATCGATGTTTTGTGAAGGATTTTAGCACCATTGTCGTACCTTTGAATGAATTGACAAAGAAGCACTACCGTAGAAAACCCTATTAGTGATGGATAATAATCTCTATTAGTGACGGGCAAGTCACCCATCACACTTATCGCGTCAGTGAAGACAGATCGTTAGTAATGGGTGTTTACCCGTCACTAAAAGGTCAAACTTTAGTGACGGGCGACAATATTCACCCGTCACTAAAAAGGGGCCTATCGGCTCACCTGTTATGGCCTTTTTATGACGGGTCATAATGTCACCAGTCACTAAAGGGTCCTTTAGTGATGGGTGATTATTATCACCCGTCACTAATATTATGGTCATTTTGTAAAAAATAATTGTTTTTAGCCTACATCCTGAATCAAAGCCAGGATTTGGCAACCAACATCCAACATTCCAAAGCACATCATAGAACACAGACAATTCATCACAGAAGATTCATAACCAAATTAATATCACATATATTAACTTCTAACTCGTTATCTCGAAGAAATTGGCTAAAACAAAGTTCTATAAGATTAACTTCTAACTTCTACTGAGACATTCCCTAAGAGCGATATCAAGAGCTTGAATAGTGTCCTATAGAGATTCTCTATGTCTACCCACTATGAATTGCTTAAGGCTGTACATGTCTAGTTTTGCAGCCTCTTTTATGGTCACCCTGTACTCCTACTCCCTGAAGAAAATAGAATCAGTACAATATGCACAATGGTTATCAGTGCAAAAAGAAAGATAGACAAGAAGACATCATACCCTAGGTTTACACCACATACATAACAACCTCAATTGTACTATTGTTGATATTAAAATGGAAGACGCATACTGTGCCAACTTCTAATGTGTTATCTCTAAGAAATTGACTAAAACCAGTAGTTAGGTAGCACTGTCTATCCTTGGATTTATGCACCACAATTGGGACTGCCTCAGTACCTGCTGCTGCTACTTGAATCTTAGTGGTCTGCTAGTGTAGGTGAGATGTGATATACTTCTCACAATACTATCTTGAAAAATAATATTACAATAAAATTTATACAAAGCTAGTTAGATAAGGCCAAGTACATATATGTAGATGATTGCTTTTTTGACATGTGCAAAGAGCTTACCATCGACTTCTTGTTGATGATCGAGTTTTTTATTGTCCAGACATATAACTGGGTCGTAGAGGATAAATCTGCCAAGATGTCTTACAGGAGAGCCTTTCTTGCTGGAGCTAAATCTGTATAATTTTTGAAATAACAGATATCCTTCAGTTAGTCCATTTGATCGGTGTCGCGCTCCCTCGATATCTGCTTCCCCTTCTTTTTGGCAGCATTGCTAGGACCCTCACCCGTTATTATAAAAAAGTTGGTAAGTACATAAACAAAATATCCATTTTTAGTACGTAATGTGAGTTTTCTATACATACCGCTATCACTGTCATCTACTTTTATGGCTCTTACGGTCTTCTCATCATCAAAATTATTGAAAATAGTAGCCATACAAGACAGTTAGGGTCTCATTGTTAGTTTCACATAGTCCCCTTCTACTAGACAGACACGGAAACTAAATTCGCTCCACCCTCTGTGGAGGCAAAACCTGCCTCCACAGCTTACAACCTCAACCATATTAGTGCACCCATCTCTTGTTGATATCTTAAGGGTGTCACCATATTGAATGTTATGGTTAGTAGTAAAGTTTTTTATTAGAAACTATAACAGTGAGATAATATCGCATCAGTTTATTAATTTTGTTACCACATGAATAGAATATATAATGTACAATATATAAACCTGGTGACGCTCTTAGACATAATGATGAATTTTTAGGAGGTAGGAGTGAGGAACATAAGTCAGTATCTATATTGTTGGCATGGATTAGAACAACTAAACATTACAGTACGGGACAACAAAAAAGGTAAAATAATACCGTCTCAAGGTATCGTCTACTGCTGGAAGCACGATGTCCAGCGGAAGTGCCCTGTGTATCACTTGGGATGCTTGCCATGTACCTAATTCTTGTTATATTTAACAATGATGAAAAAAATTACAATAATACTTGCATAAACCCTAATAAATAAAACTAAATATTGTGTGTGACAACTAATTAATTACATGTTACCCCTAAAGAATATTCAAAAAGAGCCTAAATATCACACACATCCTCATACTAATAGCCTTCTCAAAGCAACATATTCACAAAGCAACATATTCATAAAGCAACAAGTAACAAACCCTAGCCTCGACGGAGGACTAGGAGGAGAAGATTGAGGAGGACCTTAGGAGGAGATGCACGAGACGAGGTGGCGGCGAGGAGGGTAGGTGATGGAACAGAGGGCGATGGACGGAAGAGGCCACGTCAGAACAAAGGCCGGTGGAGGAGGCCACATCGGAATGGAGGCCGACGGAGGAGGACGCGATGGGACAGAAGCCATGACGGCAGAGGAGAATAACGGCAGAACGGGTGGAGCGTGACGGCGGAACGACGGTGGAGGAGAACGCGTGGCCGCTAGGGTTTAGGGTTCTGCGCAATATGAAAACGTTATGTTGGCCCTGCTTATTTATATACATCTATAGTGACGGGCGGTATCTATCACCCGTCACTAATGATCTAGCCATTAGTGATGGGCGGTAACTATCGCCTATCACTACTGATCGGTGGTATCGTTAGTGACGGATAGTAATTCTACCGGTCACTACCCCTCTTTAGGGACGGGCCACATTACGACCCGTCACTTATAAGGCAACATCACTGACGTGTGAAAAATGTTCCATCACTAAAAGTGTATTAGTGACACGCGTTATTTATCCGTCAGTAAAGCTCTATCACTAAAAACTATTTTTGTGGTAGTGTTATTTCGATACTTTGAATCTATGAATCTGCTATTATCGATATGGTGTTGTAATCTCATATACCGTGTTCTTAATGTTTAGATTAGATTTATCATATCAATCACGCTGATTTAGTGCTTATTCATTGAATGAAACAAAACATTTTGTATGAATCTAGTACATTCTCTGTTGGGTCCGTTCTATTAGATTCATATGAATTGCGATGAATCGTTTAACCTATGAGCGTTAATTCTTTGTTCTATTGGAGTTTAGGAAATGGATTATCTTAAATTCCATGCCATTGGATAATACTTGAATGCGATTCTATCATGTTAATGATGATATTTAACATTGTCTTGATTAAGTTCAATTTTTTAGCATTATTATTGATATGAATAGTTTCATGATATTGTAAGCCAATATACGTTCAAACGCATTATAAATATTTCGAGGGCCATATATTAACCATCATTTATGCTATACTTATTCTATCATATAGCGTTCACCCGATACGCTATGCTTGATTAAGCCGATATGTTATTTTCATACACGATTTGATATGTTACATTCGGTGCTGTTCCTATTAGGTTATCTAGCTGATAAAGCGCTATCGAAAGCCGATGCCAACAAGTTATTGATCGATAGGTTTAGGACCGTTAACATTTCATTTCTTCTCAATTGCAGCACCAAATTGACTGGCATGCCTTGTAAACTTTAGGCTTAAGGACTTGCACTAGAGTTAAGAAAATCTCTAGGCCTTCAAATGTGAAGGTGTAGAGATCTCTTGCGATTTCTACATCAACAAAAGATAAGAATGTTGTCTCCTTTAGTGAGAAACTCTTTGGGCCTTGTTTAAGCTACTCAACATATCATGAAGAACTTTATGCTCTTGTAAGGTCTTTAGAAATATGGCAACACTATTTATTGCCTAAAGAGTTTGTTATATATTCTGATCATGAGTCCTTAAAACATATTCGAAGCCAAAATGAATTGAATCATCGACATGCTAAATAGGTTAAGTTTATTGAATCATTTTTGTATGTTACAAAACACAAGAAGGGAAAAGAGAATGTGATTGTTGATGCAAGATGTCTTGTAGCACTGTAAAGAGAGAAAAACGTGGAACATGTTTATTATTAATAATGGATTTATATTTCGAGCTCACAAGTTATGTAATCTAGCTTGCTCTATACGTTTGTTGTTTCTTCACGAAACTCACGGTGGTGGGTTAATAGGATATTTTGGCATGAAAAAGATCAAAGAAGTGTTAGCTAGCTATTTCTATTAGCCAAAAATGGGGTGCGATTTAGAGCAATATGTCTCTTGCTATACAACATGCAATAAAGCTAAGTCCCGACTCAACCCACATGGTTTATATATGCCTCTTCCTATTTCCAGTATACCTTGGGCAGATATTTCAATGGACTTTATTTTTGGGACTGCCTAGGACAAAAAGAGGGAGTGTCGGTGAATCAGCGAGTAGCCTACCCAAGGTGGTACCCGATATGGTGATTAGATGTGTGTAAGGGAAGCGCAGCGCCTTCAAACCCGATGGTCGACTCTAGAACACAAGAGACAAGATTTATACTGGTTCGGGTCTCTCGGAGGATAATAACCCTACGTCCAGTGTTTTGGTGTTTAATGTAGTGGTGGAGCTTACAATATGACGCAATTAAGCTATGGGGGCTTGAAGCGTCGAAAGCAAGAAATATATGATGATGCTAGATGACTAGATGATCTAATGCGTAGATGTCTTTGGGGGTGTCTCACCTTCTTTATATACTTAGGAGGTGAGCCCAACAACCCAGGACTCTACCCTTAGTTGATCTAAGGTTTCCTACCGATCTCGGGTACTAAATCCCTAATTACATAGATTCTAGTACAAATATATCTCTTCATGCCATATCTGGAGTCCAATCACCTGATAAGGACTAATCCTTCCTTATCAGAGCTAAACCCCCTTTTTGGGTCATCCAGAGCGTGAGCCCTTAGGCATGGGACCCACAGATGAAGATGATCCCCAACGTCGCAAACTTCGCCGGGTGCGCCCAGAAAGATACTTTTGCGCCTCTTCACCTGTAATTAATGTGTGGCTGTGTGAACGACCACGAAGATGCTTTGGCTCTGATAGGGCCATGCGCGTGCATAGCAAACAGGTAGAGAAGCCGGACCGGCGGTCCACCTCGGCCGTATCGAGCGCAACGACTGAGGGGGCACCTTAACCACAACGATTGCACTTCTCTCCAAGGAGATGGTTGCAGGGATATTTAAATTGATCCTTCTGAGATCATGTGTATGATCATTGATAAGTGATAAATAAATTGTTTTGATGTAGAACAAATTGGTTTTGATTAGTTTGAGTGGTCGAGCACTTTGGTCGAGTTGTCGAGCACTCTTGTCAGGCACTCAGCACTTGGCACTCAAGGAAATTCAGCTCTCAAGAGACAGCTCTCAAGAAAATTCAGCCCTTGAGAGAATTTCAGCACCCGAGATATTTCAGCACTTAGGATTTTGGATCACTCGGATTTTTGATGTTCTAGTCGGATCATATGCTTAAATCATTTATTCAATAAATTCACTATGTTTATGATTGATTGGATTGATTAAAACAAAGTTGGAAATGATTGATTGGACTAATGAATCAAGTTGGGAAGAACTTATGCTCAGAAAAAAGGCTTCTTGGTTTGTTCATGTGCAGACATTGCTTAAGGGCAAGTTGTGGTCGATGACAGGATCAAAGCTAGGCTCAAGGAGGAATTGAGGCTCAGAACGGTCGGACCAGAGGATGCGGCACGTGAAGACGAGATTTCCATATGTCGTACATGGGATATGTGCGAATATAGAAAGCGAGATTTCTACGTGGCATATGCGGGATGTGTGCAGATATGAAAAATAGAAAAATTCAGACGGAGTTAGGATTTGTTAGATTTATAAGAGATATGGATTTCTAGTTGGATTAGGATTTCATAAGTTGTTAATTTCGTGGCTCATGGTGGCAGCCATGAGGGACTATAAAAAGACTAGAGGGGAGAGCAGAACAGATGTATGAGGATCAAGAGAAAAATTAGGGTTTAGCCTTTTACTCTCCATCTAAGGCTTTGTTCGTGATTTGGTGAGAGGTGCTTTGGATGCACCTTGTAAACACTCTTATGCAATAAAGAATCATCTTCAAGCATCAAGGAGTGTGGTATCGAGTTTGTTTTTCTTAATGTTCATCGGTTTATATCGAATTGATTCATCTAAAACCTTGCTAGGACATTAAGAAAGACATCTGCAAAGTTTTATTGGTTAATTCCTCGTATTTTTTGAGTAATTAAGGTTTTAATTTTCGGATCAGATCTGTTCTGTTTTTACACTACAGCAGCTCTCGGGGATCATAACATTTTGATTGGGAACTTGGATTTAAGTGAAATCCCCCGAGAAAGTTTTGTATCGAAGTCTAGTTTCTTGTGTTAAAATTTCAGATCAATCCGAGTTATGGTTATAAAGTTACACTCATTTTACCATTCCTTGGTCAGGCTGTTTTCAGCTCTTGGGAGTGCTCTCGGGAAATTTGCTGAGTCCTCGAAAAAGCCCTCGGGAAATTTAGTCTGGTCGGGGATTTTACTGATTGGTCAGGAATTAGCTTTCCGATTTTGCTTCGGTGTCAGTTTTGGTGTACTACAACCATTTACCCCCCTCTGGTTGTCGTGGTTAGCGTATTTTGATCTTATAATTGGTATCAGAGCTTGGTTTCTATTTTGTTTTAATCTTAACCAATTTAAACAATCATCATGGCATCCGAGAGGTTTTCAACTGAGCCTTATATTTTAATGGAATTGATTTTAAGTTTTAGAAAACAAAGAAGGAGGCTTATATCATGTCACAGAGTTTTAACATGTGGGAAAATATTTCTAAACCATATGATCCACCTTCTGATAATCAAGTTAATGACATAAATAAGGCTACTTTTGAAGCAAATTGCAAATCTCGAAACTTGATTATCAATGGTGTTGGGCGTTCTGATTTTAATCTTATTTCTGATTTTTCTTCTGCACATGAGATGTGGAATGCTCTTTGTGCCTATCATCAAGGCTCCTCCACAATCAAGGAAGTGCGTAAAGATGTGTACAAAAAAGAATATATGATATTTGAGATGAAACCCAGTGATGCCTTAGATGAATATTTTGCTCGCTTTAACAATATTCTTAGCAATCTTCGTTCAGTTGATTCTTCTTATGCTATTAATTATACTGATTCAAAAATTGCTAGACATTTGCTTAGTGGGCTCGATATGTCAGTTTGGGAGATGAAAGTTACTTCAATTTAAGAGTCCATGGATATGACTACTCTTACTTTGGATACTCTTTATTTAAAATTGAAAACTCATGAATTGAATGTATTTTCACGCAAGATTCTCCTAAGTAAATGGCTTTGGTTTCTTCACCTTCTAATGAGTCTTCTTCATTTGTATCATCTTCGAGTGTTTCTTTGTTAGCTTTAAATACCCTGTCTGATGAACAGTTTGAGTAGTTTGAAGAGGAGGACTTGGCATTGCTTTCTATGAAAGTTACTAAAGCTTTGAATAATATAAGAAACAGAAGAAGAGGCGGTCCAGTTTGGTGCTTTGAATGTGGTGAGACCAACCATATTTGTATGAACTGTACCAAGCTCAAGAAATCATCAAAAGAAGACAAGGAAGACATCAAGCACACATCCAAAGAGAGTAAGATGAAGAACCGCAACTGCAGGAAGATGGTGTATCGAGTCCTTGCAGCTCTCGATCAAGTTGACATGAGCGATATAGACTCAATAAGTGATGAAAGTGAAGATGAAGGCAAAAGCAAAAAGAAAATGACCTCACTGAAATATGTCTCACGGCACAGGATCAAGTGAGGATGAACTCTTCAGCGACGAAAATGAGATAAAATCTACTTATAATGATTTAGCTTGTGCTGTCGTTCGTCTGGATAATAAATTGAGAAAATACAATAAGAAAACTAAAAAACATGAACTTGTTGTTGAATCACTCAATTCTGAAATTGATAGACTTAGGTCTCTTATTTTTTATGATGATTCATGCAAATCATGTGATGCTTTATAACCTGAAATCATCCCTTTAAGGGATGTTCATGCTTCTACTTTTCATAAGCTCAATGATAAAATTGTCAAGAATAAATCTTGCTTTACTATTGATATGACCATGCTTTCTCGAGTTGTTGATGAACTATTTGTTACCAAGAACTATATGAAAAAGATGAAAGTTGTTTTATATGCTAGTTCTTTGGTAAATGCTTTGTATTGTAATAAATTCAAACAACTTAAGAATGTAAAGAGCGCAATCATTATGAAACATGATTCAGCGTCTTATTCAAATTGCTCATTGCTTGAATTGAAACTGAAAGATGCTTATGGTAGAGTTAAACTTTGCAAAATGACTTGCTCACTCATGAGATGTTGCCTTGTTCAAATTATCGCAAGCAAAAGAGCATTGCTGATGTTTGTAAAAATTATGTTACTTTGACAAAAGAAGTTAATTATCTGCAAAGATCCTTGCAACGCTTTTCAACTAGTAAAAAGAACCTCAACATGTTATTAGATACATCTAAAGTAAGCACAAATCATAAAGGACTAGGTTTTGATGATCGTATTTATTTTACTTCTCATCAACCTACTGCAATCAAGGTTAAATCTGAACCAAAACAAACTGTTTTTAAATCTACTGGAACATTATCAAACTTAGCAACATCAAGTGCAATTACTTCTACATCTAAAACAACTAAACATGTGAAGTATACTTGTACACATTGTGGAAAAGATGGACATTTGGTTCAGTTCTATTTTAGACATGCAAGACAATAAAAAAAGAACTAGAAAAAATTATTTGCTAAACATAAATGGCAACGGTCATTTGTGGAATCGAGTAGACCAGTCGAACCACTATATTCAAAGTGGTCTGGTCAACCTCTTTCAATGGTCGAACCTCAAGTAAATCAGTGGTTTGACCGACAACGCCCTGTCTTGGTAAGAGGTAAAAATGACACTGGTTTTGCTCGAGAATTTTTGCCTGCTGGTGTTTCTGGTCGGGAGTCTCAGTACTGGATCCCTAAATTTCTTTTATCTAACCCAGTACTAAGACTGTGACGTCTTCTCGTGTGTAGGCCTCGAGAGCGAGGAAGGAGAACATATGGCTAATAGACTTCGGATGTTCGCGCCATATGTCCAGTGACAAAAATTGGTTCTCCTCACTCACACGCATATCCTGGTCTGAAACAGCGACTTTTGGGGATGCTTCTACTAGCGCCGTCATTACAAAAGGTACAGTCAAGGTAAGTGACAAATTTATGTTCAAAGATATAGCTCTTGTTGATAATCTAAAATAAAACTTGCTTTTTGTATCACAAATGATTGATGAGGATCTTGAGGTGTGCTTTAAAAATCTGGTTGTAAAGTTCTTGATGCCTCCGGTGATCTTGTGTTTGAGATTTCACGTTTTGGAAGAGTTTTTAAAGCTGATTTTGATTCACCTTCATCTTATAAGATTAAATGTCTAGATGCAATTGATTCTAAAGATTTATTCTTCTAGCATCGTAGACTTGACCATGTTGGTTTTGATCATCTCACTCGTGTTAGTGATTTGAATCTTATTTATGGCTTGCCGAAACTTAAAGGTGTTGGTGATTTAGTTTGTTTTTCTTGTCGTCATGCCAAAATGGTTTCTAACTCACAAGCTCCTATTACATTCGTTATGACAACTGCACCTGGTTAACTTTTACACATGGATACTGTTGGACCAACCAGAGTTCAATCTGTTGGAAAAAAGTGGTATGTTCTTGTCATTATTGATGATTTATCTCGATACTCTTGGGTTTTCTTTATGACATCTAAGGATGAAGCTTTTGGGCTTTTTCAAAACTTGATTCTTAGACTTCCTGTTGAACTCCCGGGAGCACTTAGAGCAATTAGAAGTGACAATGGTACTGAATTTAAGAATTCATCTTTTTAATACTTTTGTGCTGAAAAGGCATTGAACATCAGTTTTCCTCACCAAGAGTTCCACAACAAAATGGTGTTGTTGAAAGAAAGAATAGAACTTTGGTTGAGATGGCTAGGACTATGCTTGATGAACATCAGACTCCTAGGAAGTTTTGGACTGAAGCAATTTTTGCAGTTTGCTATATTTCAAACAGAGTTTTCTTGCGATTAAAGCTATGCAAAACTTCTTATGAGCTTCGTTTTGGATATAGACCTAGTGTTTCTCACTTGAGAGTTTTTGGGTGTAAATGTTTTATGCTAAAATCTTGAAATTTAGACAAATTTGAAGCAAGATCTTAAGATGGCATTTTTCTTGGTTATCCTGCTCATACTCGTGGCTACCGTGTACTTGTGCTAGAAACTAAAAAAAATTGTGGAGACTTATGAAGTCACTTTTGATGAGGCTAGTTCTGATACTAGACTCGATGTAACAAGTACATGTGGAAAGATTTAGGGGAATGGTGAGAGCATCTTTGTCAAAGAAAGTGATGATGAAGACTTGATGCGGTTGACGGTCAGACCAACGTTTGGGTCAGGTCCGACCAGCACCAAGAGGCAGTCGAGGAGCCATACTGACCACAAGGAGATGAAGTCTCGGCAACTTCGAATGTTCCTCGAGAGATCACTTTGTCGCTCAAAGATGTTGAACAAGACACTTCTCGAGATGTTTCTGCTCCTTTGCACATTCACCGTCAACATTCTCCTGAATAAATAATTGGTAATCTCTATAAGCGTGCCACTCATGCTCCTTTAGCTTTTATTTCTTCTTTTAGACCCAAAGATATTTCTCATGCTTTATTTGATGAATCGTGGATCAATGCCATACATGAAGAACTTGAAAACTTTAAACACAATAAAGTCTAAAATTTAGTTGAACCTCCTCAAAGACATAACATTATTGGAACCAAATGGGTGTTTTGAAATAAACAGAATGAGGATGGTTTAATTGTTAAAAATAAAGCTAAGCTTGTTGCTTAAGGATTGTAGGACCGAAACTAGCGACCAGAGGGGGGGTGAATGGGCGCAAAATAAAAATAAAGCGGAAAATAAAAACTCCTGAACCTTGAGTATCGGACTTACAAGTGACTCGATGAGAATCAGTCCAAGATT
>KE372698.1:181485-194203 GCA_000418225.1 Zizania latifolia | reverse complement strand
AGCCCTGCGGTCGGACCCCCGTGTACCTGGGTCGCACCGGTCGGCACTGCAACGGATCACACCTCTTACTCGCCGCTTCAGCTTCACGCACCCGGATTGAACCGGCACGCCTCCGCGACCCCTCTGTCTGGCCGACGTCCGTCCGTGTACCTGAGTCACGTGCAAGCTCTGTCACGGTCGAGTTCCACTCTCGTCTTCTCATCATCCTTCTCGTCACTTCATCTTCTTTCCGGTTGACAAGCACTCATCATCCTCATGGTGTCTACCATGACTCCTCAGGATTCAGCGACCGCCAAATACCAAAGTGAGTCACTTGCGGGCGACTATTTTCCCATCCTTGCACCTTGTATTTTGAACTTAGTCCTTGTCAATCTTCTAGTCATAGGGAGGCACGACCGAGATCACGCCTGTATCAAGGAGCTCGAGGGAGAGTTGCTCGAGGCCCGTGACTAAATTGCGGAACTCGAGAGGGAAGAGGTCGAGGTCCGCGCCGTGGTCGAGCGCACATACTCGCTACTCATTGAGGATGCCGACATGGAGTTCCGTGATAAGCTTGAGGGACTCGAGGCCCAGCTCTGCCTCCTCGTCGATGAGGCGGTAAGAATGGGGGCCGAGCAGGCCTTGGTTTATGTCCAGTCCTACTTTCCATCAGTGGATCTTCGGCGGCTAGAGAGCAGGATGCCCGCTGGGACGACCGACGACCAGACGATGGTGTTTCGATAGGAGGTAGAAGGTGTCGCTGCCACGATTGCCGGTGATCTTCAGTTCTTGCCTCGTCCCGAGGACCCAACAGCCACGGCGGTGTCCCCTGATGCCCAGGATCCAGCCGAGGCACCCCCCGAGGAGTAGTTGTACTATAATCTGCATCGATTTAAGAATAGTCAGTGTGAAACTTATTTTTAAGGACTTGGTTTTGTTTTGTGAAATGGAGGGAAATCTTCCGTGACTTGCAAGTTTTTAGTCTTGATGCCGCTTTTATCCCGAGGAACTTTAGGTCATATAGTACTCAACGTGAGGCCCTCAGGCCATACTCACGCCTACTGACATCAGACCGAACAAGTCCTCAAGATCCTTGCGGGTTTATGATTTTATCAAGTCCTTCATGCGTCCGAGGCAAAACCTCGAGCCTCCGGTGTAGCCATATAGTCTCGAGCGCAGGAAACTAATGCTGCTTACGTGCCAATCACAACATCAGGCATCACGAGTTCTCGAGGCTACCGGTACTTTTCCGAAGTTGAGGCTTAGGACTCGAGCCCCCGAGGGTCTTGGCTAGTGACTGAATGCTGAGAGGGTGCAAATGCTAACTCTTTTTCACTCGCGCGGTTGCTATCACCAAGCCCAGAGCAAATCCATAGGGGCACAACCGTTTGAGCTAGACGTACGATGTTTCGCATTGACCTGAAAGGGTTCGAGCCTAGTGACCATTGTCGAAGAAGGTAAATGACGTAGTTCTACTTAATGAAAAAGCCTAATCTCTATTTCATATGAGGCGAATGGTACATAGCTGGATAAAAATAGAGGAGTCAGATTGTGATGGCATCCGTTGTTTCTCGGCAAAATTTGAGGCGGCATCAGGCTGAAGTTTTTCTTTCGAAGGCGACTCGGCTCGACGTTGATCCCTGTTGGTCCGTCATCTTCTTGATCTCGGCCCGCTACTCTTCATGCATCGTGACATACATGCTAGTCTTCTTGTGCCAGACCCTCCTGCGGGTCTGCATCGACGTGGTCGATCCTTGGTGCTACCCCTCCGGTCCTCGGTGTTGTCGCGCCTGTTCCTACTTGAATGCTTGAACCATAAGTCATCCTTTCGAGGTCTCTAGTTGTTTTTCCTAGGACCCCTATGCCGTTGTTTTGTTGACTCGGTGCAACGGGAGGAGCTAGATCCGGGAGCCATGGCATGGTCGTCGGTGGTTCCAGGGTGCGCTCGGGCAAGCCACCAGACAAGACGCCCCCCAGCGTGCTCGGGGAATCCTCCTGATGACATGAGCCTCGGAGATATAACTCCTTGAAGCTCTGGTGGAGGTGCCGAATGACTTGGATAGCCACCTGTTAGGGGAGCTGGTTGAGATCCAACTCCTGGAGAGTATTAGCCAGACGTTCAGCGGCCCGTTCTTCCTTTTATGGAAGGTAGGGGTCAAGAGTCCGGCACGGCTATTGCTCGGGTGTTGGAACTGAGTCGAAAGGGATCAGTCTCCTGGCCGAGTCGGCGATGTATGTTGTGCTGCCCAGGATAAACGTCGTCCCATGCTTGGCGAAAAGTCGATGTGGTGATGCCATCGGATCCTGGTAAAAACGATGCGACCCCCTACCTAGCGCGCCAACTATCAGTGAATCACCAAGCAGCCCAACCAAGGGGGTACCCGAGGTGGTTATTAGATGTGTGTAAGGAAAGCGCAGCGCCTTCGAACCCGATGGTTGACTCTAGAACACAAGAGCCAAGATTTATACTAGTTCGGGTCTCCCAGAGGATAATAACCCTACGTCCAGTGTTTTGGTGTTTAATATGATAGTGAAGCTTACAATACGACGCAATCAAGTTATGAGGGCTTAAAGCATCGAAAGCAAAAAAATATGATGATGCTAGATGACTAGATGATCTAATACGTAGATGTCTCTAAGGGTTGTCTCGTCTCCTTTATATACTCAGAAGGTGAGCCCAACAACACAGGACTCTACCCTAAGTCGATCTAAGGTTTTCTACCGATCTTGGGTACTAAATCCCTAATTACATAGATTCTGGTATAAATATATCTCTTCATGTCATATCTAGAGTCCAATCACCCGATAAAGACTAATCCTTTCTTATCAGAGCTGAACCCCCCTTTATGGGCCATACCGGACGGCAATGCTAGACTTGGCCTACTCTCGGTCTGGACTGATAAGCCCAACTATAGGGTACCCGAGGGTCACATCCCCGATAGGAAGAAATAGTATATTTGTTGTGGTTAATAGGTTTTTTAAAATACCACACTTTATACCTTGTCATACGAACGATGATGCTACACATATTGCAGATTTATTTTTTAGAGAAATTGTGTGACTACATAGAGTGCCTTCCATAATTGTCTCAGATCGTGATACCAAATTTCTAAGCCATTTATGAAATACTTTATGTAACAATTTAGGCACAAAGCTGTTGTTCTCTACTACCTGTCATCCTTAGATGGATGGACAAACTGAGGTGGTCAATCGCACCCTGTCTATGATGAGCTGATTTAAAGCCGTATTTTGGCGAAAAGGATGAGCTCGAGTTGAGGACAACTTAAGTTAAAGAGGGAGAGGATGATGAGGACATCTCCGATGCAGTTATATCCAACTTTAATGAATTAGAACCAGCTGCACCATAAACACAAGGACCAATCACTCAATCCCTTGCGTGACAATTAAATTATCGGGTGAAAGCGTTTTTAGGATTACATACACATGAGCTATCTAATGGAATACTGCTAAATCCATGCGATGCTATTATTTTACTTAGGAATGAAGGAAAAGCTAAAGAAAACTAAGCCGGAGCGTCGTTGAACATGCTTGTTGCATCAGAGGCAAACAGATGGAATTAAAAGCACCGTAACTTTGGAATCCCTTCGCCAGTTGGGAAGTTTGAGTACTTTTTGGAAAGTTAGGAACGTCTACATTGTAAATAATATATTTTTCTACCGAAAATCCTAGCTAGGACACCAGAATCACCGTATTAATTACGTTCTCTTTTTCAGTCAGAGTCTGTTTAGAAAACAATCAATAGTTTCCATATGTTATCAGTTGTCATACTTTGGGTGATGCTCCTAGGGCTATAAATACCCTAGAGACCTCAGTTGTAAGAGAGTTTTGGTTGAAATCAAAGTTTAGCATTTCTACTTTGCCAACTATAGCCGTGGTTGGTTAGATCGTATTTCGTTGTTCTAGAACTCCACCTTTGTTCCCCTGCGAAAACACTGTAGCATCCAGCATTTGAGTGCTTATTTATCTAGTTCTTGCCGGTTCTCGATTGCTTGCAAGAACAAAAACCCTTGTGGTTTAGTTGATCATGCTTCGTTAATATCACGAATAATCTTTAGAGTTGGTGTAGCGATTATTAAGGCGCAATGCCCTAAATGGTTGTAGTCGGATCGTCAGCGTCTCCTCTTTCTATCAATCGACTTAGCTCTAATCGAAAGATTGGGCCACCCAGGTCCCCATCACTTCCTCCCCATTGTCCCTTCCAGCCCTATCGACCTAACACCTCTATGTTCCTCCCCGTTGGCCCCGGCTAGTGCCTCCCCATCGACCCGCGCTTTTCTTTTGGACCTAGTGCCTTCCTATCAACCTAGCGTGTCCATACTGACCTGCGTCGCCCCGCTGGACCCAACTCCTCCCCACTGATCCAGCACCTCCCACGTTGGCCCCTCCTCCTCGCTAGCCCATCCCTCCTCGCTGACCTAACATCACCGTGTTCCTCCCCATCGGCCCCGATCATGCCTCCCCGCTGGCCTTAATGCCTCTTCGCTGACCCAGTGCCTCCTCGCCAACTCACTGCCTCGTTCCAACCTGTCGGCCCTGACCTATCCCTTCTTGTCAGCCCTAGCGCCTCTCCGCTGGCTCATCCTATAGCATGTAGTCAAAAAACATTGATTACTTCGTCTGTTTTTAAAAACATTAAATTTAAAATAAAATTGATACATTGGTAGTTTAAAAACTTTAATTCTAAAATAAAATTGATAAATTGGTAGTTAAAGTAAAAAAGACTAAAACGTTCCTTGTTAATACATTCTATTTTTATAATTCATTTTGGACTTGTTTATAAGAATTAAGAAATTAATTTAAATAACTTTATTTCCTCTCATTTATTATACTTTGAAAAAGACAAGTTTTTTATTTGTGGAAGAAATAAGATTTATTTAATAAGGAAAACCATTAATGAAAAGATCAAAAAGTAAATAGAAATTCTAAAACACTTATATTTGGGAAAAAAATTAATAAAGTTAAAACAACTTATAAAAGAAATAGGAGGTAGTAAGAAAGTACTATTATAAAGTGATAGTGGTAAGTAAGAGTTATATTATGAGTATTGGATGAATAAGCTTCTTGATTTACAAATCGATAGTAGAGAAAAAATTAAAAATAAAGTTTTTTATAAAGTTTGAGAGTTAATAAAGTCGTTTTTAGAGTATCTCTTAATTATCTGTGAAAACATGAGCTCCAGATGCGAAATACTAGCACCATGTGCAGTTAATGCATTCTCAGTGCGCGCGTTTATGCCTTTCCTCTCTAGCTAGTTTCTTTTATACATACATACATACATTGTACATACGTACATACATACCTTAAGTGGTTTAATTGTATATTTCGCATTGATCAAGCGGCATAAAAAAAGATGTATAAACAGTACACACTCCTACATCTATTAAGTAACATCAAATGTTAACTGCAGATGCAATGGTGCTTAAATGCATTGTCAGATTCTATGGCCGTGCCCTCCCGTGGTCGCCATCAGCGTGGAAAATTAGGTTAAGTGTCCTATTAGTCATAGCAGCGAAGCAATACCAGTTGCAACCCTAGGTTGTCCAAGTTCAGAGGCAATACCAGTTGCAACCCTAGGATCCTGCATTAGTGAGACACAAGGGGCATTCAACATAACACTGCCCCAATAACTCGAATCCCTTTCTACACCTATATGTACACACACAAATTAATGTAGGGATCTTTTATAACGTAGAAATTTTTAATAATTTTTATAGAAATCAAACTAAGTCATCAAAAAAATTTAAAAACAATCCATCCCAAAGGAACTCGGAATCGAGAGGGCCGGGGGTGATTAGCGGTATTTATTGGCTTTGCCCTGCAATCGTTTTCTTCCAAATGACAAAAAAAACAATGTGTGTCCTTCAGTCTTGGAGAGGATGAAGGGTACGTTTCAATAGTGCAAGCACATTTAGTGCAAGCACATTTAAGTTAATCTAGGAATTTAAGAAATATTTAATGAAAACCAAAAGTTACAGTGAATTTATACTAAATTTAGGATATACGTTGTGTACGTTTAGTCTCCTGATAAATAAGGGGAAAATTCAATCGTCTGATAGAGAACAAAAACATATTAATCAATTATTACTATCCTTGTCAATTTCATCTGCATTTGACAAGTATTTGCTCCGTGCAAAGTCCTTGCGCTCACTTACGGTTTTTACCCTTCCCATTATACGTGTATACGGCATGCAGAATATTAACACGGGGTACTAGTAAATTTCATAGTTGCAAATTAAGAGGGAGTATTATTTTAATTACAGTACACTGATGAATAAATTAAAAAGAAAATATAAATAAGACTTATTGTTACTTTTGCGATTTTGTTCATTTGAGACTTCCTCTCTAGCCATCCTAGTACAGAATTACTGTGAGCACATTTCACGAGAAGAAGCATCGTAGTACTAGCCCGTGAATATATCGCAAATTACTCGTAATCAAGCTAGGAAGTACATTATTTACAGCAAACAGAAAAAAAACAAAGACATATAACATATCTCCTTTTTTCTTTCAGAGAAAATATATAATATATATGTTTACTACTAACATATAAGATTTATGTTATTAAATAAGATTTACAGTTCTATTGTTTGCCACCTCCATTTCACGACTGAACTCATCTGACAATGCATCCAGTCATCCACCATGGATTAGTATAGACTATAGACTTAATTACAAGAAGATCAGTTCCATACCCTAGCAGCAAAAACTCACAAACAAGAGAGATTACTAGAATAACTAAACTAGATCAACACCAGCAGCTTAATTTGGGCTTTTGATGATCTAAAATCACCAAGGATTTGCAGGGCTTGGCTTGGTTCTTGAAGCATAGTAACATTTATTGTCTGTCTTTTGTTTTTTCTCTCTCTCTAAAAGAACTCACTCGGGTCGCCCAATGGCACCACCACGTCCATGAGCCCCACCTCGCCGTGGCCCATGCCACCGTCGTCGAGCAGCCAGCTCTCCAGCATCGAGAACGCCGGCGCCGCGGCCGCCGCGCCGCCGTCGTCCTTTGTCTTGCTGGTGACCGTCGAGCCGTCGGTGGTCGGCGCTGTGCCGCTGTGGCTGGCCGACGCGGCCTGATCCCCAGACAGCACCGACGCCGACGACCTCGATCCGGAGGGCGTTGTCTTCCCCCCGGCGGCGTCCCCCGGCCGCATCCAGCCCTCCAGCAGCCGCGCGATGTTCTCGGCGCTGGACGCATACGTCGCCTGCGACGATGCCGCCGTCGCCGCCGCCTCCAGCGGCTGCTTGGCCGGCGGCGAGGGGTCATCCAGCGAGAGCGCGTCGCGGAGCGCCTGTCGCGCGGTGTGGATGTCCGTCTGGAGGCGCCGTTCCCATTGCCCCTTGGGCGCGACCGCCCTGGTCTTCACCTCGCCGGCGCTGGCGCCCTCCTCCCCTCCGGCGCTCATCTTCTTGAGCTTCTTCTTCAGGTGCGTGTTCCAGTAGTTCTTGATGTCGTTGTCCGTCCTCTCAGGCAAGTAGGACGCGATCGCCGCCCACCTAACGGTAATCAAGAACCGCAAAAACGCAAGCACAAACTTAGGGCTCGATCGCCAACCAACCAAGCAATCAATCAACCTCCCCCAAAAACTTCAACAAAAGGAGACCAAAATTCAAGAAACGTAATTGAACAGAAAAGGAATCAAATCGGGTTATAACTAATTAATTCTACCTGTTGCCGAGGAGGGCCTGGAGGTGTACGATGAGCTTCTCCTCCTGGTCGCTGAAGTTCCCCCGCTTGATCCCTGGCCGGAGGTAGTTGGTCCACCGCAGCCGGCAGCTCTTGCTGCACCGCATCAGCCCTGCGCGCACACACACACACGCCGCCGGTGAGAAAATCGCACAAAACGAAACCGAACCACGGGATACGAGATCGAGACGGCGAAGAGAAAGAAGCTAGCGCACGAGCGCGCACGCACCGGTGTTGGTGGGCACGGCGCGCCAGTTGCCGGGGCCGTGCTCCTGGATGTAGGAGACGAGCATGAGGTCCTCCTCCGGCGTCCAGGGCCCCTTCTTCACCTCCGCCTTCACGCAGCACGGTGGCCTCCCCATGCCCCCACCCACCTCCCCTCCTCCTCCTCCTCTCGCTCGCCACAAAGGTAGAAGAAGGAGAAGACTAGCTCTCCTCTCTCCTCCAGCGGCAAGCTAGCTAGTCTAGTCTAGTACAACTCTAGTGAGTGTAGGTGTGGACGGGGGGAGGAGGAAGGGAACGAGACAGGGGTCCAACGGAGCCAAGACTGGTGAGGTAATGAGCGGGTCGGCGGTGCGTCTCCGGCGGTATATATAGGCGGCCCCGCGGCGTCGCACAGCTGTGCCCCTGGGTTTGACCATCCATCCATTCCCCGAGCTAGCCGCCAAGCTCCCCCGCCGAAGGTGACGACCCAACAACTTCTTTCTATCTGCGCCAGAGTTAAGCAAAAAACGTACTCACCATCTCGCTAACCACGATTTTAAGGCCACGTTTAAAAACTCGAGATTTACAAAACTGTCAGTGAGCGAGTATTTCGGCTGTGAAAATATGTGATGTTAGGTTTCTTGACTTTTATATTAGTTCATTTCTATATTTTAGAAGGACTAATTTTTCATCATATAAAACAAGAATTTGAACTACAAAAATCTGAACTAGATGCTACTTATTATGTGAATAGGTGTTGATGATAAAATCTCTTTTAAACAGTGCTTAGGCTAACCTAGTTATTGTTATCGATACTACTTACTCCTCCGGTTTCAAAAATCATGTCCGTTTCGACATGATTTCAGATGGCAAGGAGTGATTAATTAATATATATTTTTCTTATTTACTCATATTTAATACAGTGCGAAGTAAAGATGATGCGAGAGATGAAGAGAAATTAGTACACTATTAGGGGTATATACATCCAAAATACATAACAAAATACAAAACAATTTATTTTAGATAACTCTAGATATAAATCTAAAACAACTTGCTTTATGTAACTGGAGAGAGATTATCACCGTGTAATTAGTTCCTATAACAGATCAACAGACCGTAGTGCTAAACCCTGATCTGCTATGATGAGTCCGGTGATTGCTCCGGTGAGGAGTCTACGTAAGCGGCCACGGGGGTCTGATCAGTGACGTGGTGTGTAACTTTATTAATTACTAGGGCCAAAGAAACTGATAGGGGAGTGAGCTCACTGCTTCATTAGTCATTAAGGAGAAAAAGGATCGAAATGACAAAAGAGGGGTCATGTAAAGGTTAACGGAAGGGGCTGCTGAGCTATCTGGGCCTCCCCTTGCTCAGAAATATTTTCTTATAAATTTTTAAACAAGTGAATGCATCACGGCATATACGGTATGATACGAGATATCATATCGTTCATAGTGGTGCATTTAGTGCGCTATAGTATCTTTCTATTTATATTATTAAGATAGAGGGAAAATGCAAAATTATTACGATACAGATTTAGGAGAAAAAGACAAAATTAGGTACAAATTATGATGTCTACATTTAACAAATAAAAAAATAACAATTATAGTTTGAATTAGAAGGAACCGATAATTAGAATAGAAAAATATTGAAATCAAATAAGACATCGTACACTACGCACACAAATATACGAATCATATTATTTATATATATATATAACTTTTTGATAAACTCTTTGGCTATTTCTTATAATTCTTTTATCAGCCGCACCAGTAGACATGGTGGAACGATTTGCCACACGACATGTGACAAAAAATATTTTTAGATTTACAAAATATGTCACGGACGAATTCATTTTTAAAATTCCACTAAAAGTATATTTGAAATGAAAGATTAATTGTCGTCTAAAATTAAAAATGGTCGTGCGCTTTCATCACGGCTCGCTGATGGATCGCGCGGCAGCTCGTCGGCTGACACGGAAAGCAAATTCGGCGACGGGGAGGGGGGCGGCCGGCTGCACCGCTGCGGCGCGTAATGCCTGCGGTTTCCGGCTGATTTGCCCCCTTTCTGACGAGACGTTTTCGGCTGTTTTTTCTTGCAGGCCCGTCGAAAAAACAACACACCGCAGCATGTGCAGTGCAGCGCGGCAGCGTGTACACGCCAGCTCTTCCATGCGTTTCTCGGTCGCCAACTTGGTCGACCCCGTTCAACAATACAATTCGTGGCATCAAATTCTTGAAATTCACCAAGTACTCTTCCCGGTCACAGACGTACGACTCTTTAATCAAAATCTGGATAAAGTTTTAAAACTTTGGTCCTTGATAAATTTTAAATTACTTGGCTGAAAAGCATAAAAGTAATAGAAGTAGATTTGGCTTGAGAAGTAATTTCAGTCTTATAATTTTCTAAAGATCGGTAGGCTTATTCTTGTCGAGGATATCATCATCGGGTATTTCATGATAGGCTTTATCAGTTCGAACCGAGAGTGAACCTAGTCAACTTTAGAGTCCAGTATAGCGCACAAACAAAAGTTCGATTCAAATAAAGAAGTTTAGCGCAATATCACGAAACCGAACACCAAAATTTAGTGCAGAAGATAAATATGTACAGATAATCCCGAATATTTAGAGAACCGACTCGGATCAGAGCCCTAGTTTTATACGGCTCGCCTCTTGACCATATAAAGGGGGCGAGGCACCCCCAGAGACATGCTTTTATATGTTCTCGAGTTGTTTAGTATATATCCAATTTATAATCCACAAACACACAGGATGTAAGGCTATTATCTTGACCTGGACCTATCCAAACTCCTTTGTCTTATATTCTCTCGAGTCGACCTTAGAGCTTACTCGCTCCAAAAGATTTATTAATCTATAGATGAATCTGAATAAGACCATAATTACTTATAATGAGGTAGCAGAATATGATGCTTCCCTATCGTCTTAAATATCATCTCGAATACTCCGTAGGTGGAATACTCAATAAAATACCAACAATTCTCATATAAAATTACGGTAGAAAAATTAAACATCCTGTATTTCTAACCGGAATAAGTAACTGTTTTGTTACATCAAATTGTTGAGGCTCCTTGAGTACAAAACTGGATCGTACGGTTCCATATATGTGAAGGTACAGCTGTATATGCTACAATTGCAGGCCTTGCTTGCTTGTTCGTGCTGTTTATACCAAGATTCAATGAAATTTAAATTTTAGAATCTAATTTTGATTGTTACATTAGTTTTGCATTTTTTCCAGTAAGGCTATTACGAATATAAATGACAAATTTTAAGATACACTGAATTAATATGAACCGTTAATTTTTATAGATCTAATAGTCATTATTAAAAGAAGTTAACGTCTTATCTCCTAGGAGATAATAAATTACTCTAATCTAACAGCCACGATTAAAAGAATTCGATGTTTTATCTCTTGAGAGGTAATAGGTCATCTTATTTTTTTAATCAATGGCTAAGATTAATTCTATCTTTTAAAAGATAAAAGGTGTACCATAAAACTGTATAAATATATAAGTTTTATCTAAAAAATATTCGTGTGGAGAGAAGTAGACCGCCTCTTTTATTTTAAAGTCACCAAATTAACAAGCAGGGTCATCTTTCTTGCTTAAGTGGCGGTGCACGTGTTTTCGGGGAGGCCACCGTCTGACGACGGACGAACAATTCTACGTTTTTGTTTTGTTTCTTCTCCGGTCAGTTTGTTGAGTGCTCTCCACTGCCATGGACCGGCGAGGAATAATGGTGGCGCTCGTGCAGGAGGGACCATGAGGAAAACACGGCGCGCCGTGATGCGACGCCGCAACAGCTAGCGGGACGGAACCGCCACGCGCGGTCGATCGAGGCAACAGCTGAACAGCTCTGCTCGCGTCGATCAGCTGCCTACCTGTCTCGCCTCTCTCAGCACGTACTCCATGCTGCCTCGCCGGCCGTCCCGTCGTGTCCCATGGACATCATATCGCAATTTCGCGAGAAACTTTTGCCTCGTCTCGGTAGGAACCAATTTAGCTTCTTCATAAATTAGACAAAATTATCGCGTTACAGAGGAGTTATTAGACCAAACGGCCTGTTGTAATTAGGTTCTGCAGTTGTTTCAATTTGAGATTATATTAATGTAACTTATTAAAAAAGCTAGATCAGATCAGCTTATTAGATTATTATAACCTATACTTTAGATTATAATAAGTAAAATAAATTATTATAATCTTAAATTAAAACAAACTGGTGCTTAATACCGTGGTTTAAAGAATCTAGTCTCTATGGGTAAACATGCTCTTAGGTCAAATCCCCTAAACTACACATATAGAGAAACCAGAATAGGGAGTGCGCTGTATCGACTCATGCGTGTTACTAGGATTAACTGGATTAACATGGCATTTACTTTGTTTGATTTAGGTGTGATTGCTGTCTTTCTTTTATCTAAAAATACGAGTACTTATTTGCACTAGAAAATAAATTTATATAAGATTTTTCATGTTTTTGGTTGTAACTGTTCGAACTAAAGCTAAATCTTCTAGAAAAGAAGAAAAAACCATAATGTAATATTTAAAATTATATCCTTAAATTAAAAGTTTGCTATAACTTTTTAGAAAGAAAACAACGCACCTCTTAGTCTTTCATTATCATTCATGGCCTCATGGGTGGATCAAGGCTCACTCGAAGCATTAGCTGTTACGTTAATATTCTATCGTGTTTTCAAATGTATAGACAGAATACTAGCTCTGTTCTTAAATAAATGATTTTTTGTATATTGATATAGTCGTCTCCTCCCATGCATATACATACATACATACATACATACATATATACATACATA
>KE372698.1:151124-169610 GCA_000418225.1 Zizania latifolia | reverse complement strand
ATTCCTGTCCTCACATTGCTTCTAAATCTCGAAGGACATACAGACAAGCATGAGACAGCTGATATCAATTGAATCGTTGGCGTGCTTCTCATAAGCCCATCGATCCGCGGCAGATGCATCATCTTTGGGTTCATCAGGATCCTTAGGCTATAATTAACCATGACACGCGGGCTATGAAAATTACACGTATGCATCATATATATCACAAGGCCATACCAGTCACAACATTCTCTGTAAAAATAAGTTAGGCGTAGAATCTACTCGTGACTGAACAAGACCCGGAACTTCTGGCTCAAAAGCTCAGAACTTCCAGTCGAAGGGTCCAGAACTTCCGAGTCAAACCCGAAACTTCCGAAAATAACCTTCTGTATGAAGTTTATTTTGGCCCGGAACTTTCGGGTCACACCCGGAACTTCCAAAAATCCAATGCAAAACCAATAAATCTAATCTATTTCCATCACATATCACCCTTATGTGATTGATCCAGAGCGAACACTACACACGTAGGCTCTGATACCACTGTTAGGTTATGGAGAGGCTACGCTAGCATTAATTTTAAAAAATTTTACCCCGTTTCTCAGGAACCATGCGTGTAATAGGATCATAGATCATTACCTCTGGCCACGAGACACGCTAGGGCAGCGGAAGTAAAGTTGATGAAGCGCGTTCTCGATCGGCTCCGCTCAGTTCCGTCCGTTCGTCGGCGATGAAGACGACGTAGTCCGGCGATCTCTCCGAAAAGATCAACACCATAATAGCAGCGGTGCCTCTACGGTATCCACATATATAGGGACAGGATCACCTTACACCGGTATGCTAGTACCACATGAGAAGTTAGGGGAGAGACAACCACAGCGAGTGCGGCTAGGAGGAGGTGGCGGCTAGGGTTAGGTCGAAGCAACCAACAACAGCCTCTTCGTCCTAGCCTCTCCTCTCCTTATATAGTGCCCTCTCATGAGCCTTTAATCAGTATTAAAGCTCAACAGATCTAATCTGTTCGTCTGGCCTGGAAGTTCTAGTCCACGTCAGGAACTTCCGAAAATAACATTCTGTATCGAATTTATTCCGACATGGAACTTTCGGTCCAACCGAAACTTTCGGTTCGTCCAGAATTCACTTTTCAGGCAGGCCCGGAACTTCCGGTCAAACCAGAACTTCCGGTTCCTCCAGAAACCAAAACTGGGGCTAGCCCAAAACTTTCTATCTAACCAGAACTTTCAGATGCTCCAGACTCTAGAACTTTCGGTCTCAGGCCAGAACTTTCGGTTCCGCAGAATTCTCTTAGACATATTTCCATCATTTTCCCGGTACAATTAGTAGGTTCGAGAAGTCTTTCAGGTCATTAGGGCACTTCCAACCCTCTAATTAGAATAGTTTCTATAGCATTAAATATAGTGACATATAACTATTTTGTTTAGGTGACAGAAGAGTAATGAGAAAAGAGATGAAAATAATTTTTTTATCTAGAAACCAAGTCAATACACATACCTACGCGTCAAGAAACAACTCCTACATTGTTGGAACTCCAGAGTAGTTTTCATAGCATTAAATATAGTATCATATAAGCATGCATGTATAAAGTTATTAATTTTTTCTCTACATTAGAAAGTATATATTAGAATGATCGGATCTAAAACACACGCTCTCTCCTTTACGAATTATTCATAGTTTCTATGGTTAGAAATGCATTAACCTTTTACGCCTTCTGTATCTGAACTTTTTCTGTCAGCTGACTAGTCCTGTCGGCCGATTTACACGACGTAAAAACCCATCGGCCATAGATTTGTGGAGGAAAAAATTGGACCTTGCAGGAAGCAACAGCTCTGTTACATAAAACTGCCTATTGGTTCAGGTCCATTGCAACCTGATCTGCTGCTGTTTTTTTTTTTTTGAAACCGATGGAATTTCAGCAGAGGAGATGAGACGCATGATTCATCCATTATTGCCTTTTCAAATTCTACACTTCCACATGAACCAAAAAAGATGAAAAATAAACTCTTATCTTGTGGATTGCGCGTTGATATTTGCAGCGATGATCGATATGCAGAGTTTCAGTAAATGCCGATTTGTTATGGTGGTCAGCTAAATCGACTTGGCTGAAAGCACGATGAAAAAACTGACTAATCCAACGGTCGACGGTGACAATATCACGGTCAGAGTGAAGATCTCAAATCGAAAAGAGCCGGTCGTGGACCGCTTCTCTTCTACTCCGCAACGCCGGCACACCGCCGCAGAGCAAATATTTATCTTCGTCTTCCGGGTCGGCTGGCGAACGCCAGGAGAGGCAAACAGATCGCCGCCCATTGGCGTTAGAGACGACGGAGAGCAGTCGGCATCCATGCCCCAAGGGTCAGGTTCGACCGCGTCCATCCCTAGATTTAATGAAAAAAATTCGGTAGGAACGGTCCCAAATTCAGGAACTCATGCGAATACATGTGAAAAATAAGAAGATCCGACAGAACAGGGCTGCATGGCTGACTCAAGACCACAGGTCAGTGCGGCCCGTGGGTTAGTGCGGCCAGCGGGACAGTGTGGGTTCGGTGGGATGTTGACAGGGCCAGTGCAGGGGAGACAGGGGCGGCGACGTGAATTGCCTGAGAAGACGACGACGTCAGCCGCGTCGCCCTATCGGCCTTGAGTCGTCGGCCACAGCACCCCACGTCGCTAGCACCCCGCTGGATCCACGCCAGCCGTGTTGCTGGCCTCCTGGCTCGCTGCCTCAGCTTCCCCTCTTCTATGTGACGAGCATTCGCATGTGGTCTCCATGGTGGAGAGTTTGGGGATCGTCCCCACCAATTTCTTTCCCAATTCAATATTTCTCAAGCCCAACTTAAACGGACCGCATGTCATCGGCACTTCTTTTCCAATCCAACTTGAATGGGCTGCACATGAGTTGCAATACCATTCCTGTCAACGTGAGGGTAGGAGAGATTTGATAATCTGTCACCGCTAATAGTCTTCTTATTTTTGCTATTCTAGCCTATATTCATTAATTTAAATGATTATATGTATTATTTTTAAGAGTAACATCATAATAAATGGCTAAACCTGATAGTGGCAAATTATCAATTTTTTTGAGCTGTGGTACCATTTCGGTCCAACTTGAATGGGCCACATGTGATCGTCACTTCTTTTTCCAGCCCAATTTAAATGGGCTTCATGAGAGCTTCAATACTACTCCGGCCCAACTTTAACGGTAAGCATGTGAGCTGCAGTACCGTTCTGGCCAAACTTTAGCAGGCGGCGCATGATTATCACTTCTTTTCCAGCTCAACTTTAATGGGTTACACGTGAGCTGCAATAACGTTGTGACCCAACTTCTTTTCCGGCCCAACTTGAACAGGTCGGACGTGATCGGCTTTTCTGTTTCGGCACAACTTGAATGGCTCTACGTGAACTACACTACCGTTCCGGACCAACTTATATGGGCCGCACGTCACAGTGTACGGCCCAACAGAAGCAGCCTTGACGGGTCAAACCAGACGATGCCCATCCGACCGCTGGATCAAGCCGATCCGAGTCGTTCGTTCCGCGTCGAGACCCTGGCCAACCATTAATGTCAAGCTCAGAAATTTTCATCCATTTTCTCACGCTTATTGTGTAGGAAACCCGTCTACAAGGATACACAATTGACATTATTAGAATAATTTATCCATGACAAAATAAATAAGTACTTTATGTAATAATAATAAATAAATTTCTAAGAAGCCTAATCAACGTAGCGTCTCCATTCCACAGGTGACTTAACTAGGATAGTTCAATTGGCACCGACATCTTCTTCACCGTAATAGTTCACTTCTGGTTAAGGGGAAATGCAAGAATAAATATTTTGAATACTCAAAAAAACATCTGAGGACAAGTAATAAATGTATAAGAGAATTCAAAGAGTGGTATAATAGTGTTAATTTTGCATAAAACAACATTTTAAACATTTTCCAGAGTTCAAAACATTCTAGTAGTTAAATAACTCAAACAATATTAATCAGCCACTGAGTAACTTTATCCGGGTCATCAGGCCCAAACTAAACAAACCAACTCAAAACCAAAGTTAACCAGGTTATTACAAAATTCATTAACCAGATTAATTTAGTAATTAAAGTATGTACAACACAACTAGCATCCTTCTCTCTGTTAGATCTTGGTTAAGTAGTATATCTAGTATGTACATCTAATCAAAACTGAACAAACAATAGCTGGGTTTTTTTGTTGCTAACAGATGAAGGTGTTTCACTGTATTTGTACATCTATCTATGAATAATAACAACACCCCTGGCCTTCTTCTGCATGACAAGGCAGCTCGTGTGGCATCTCAGCTTGGACAATTGGGCTAAGGAAGGATTCCCAAGGTATGTTGCTCCTCCAATCATCTGAAGAATCTGCTCCTAAATCGAATGGGAAGTTGATTCTTGGCTGACCTTCCCAGTCACTGCTCATACTGAAGCCAATGCCAGGCTTCTTTGTGGATGGATCTTGCCATCTTGGTTCTTGCTACTGATGCCTCCATTTACATTTACAGAAGAATCAATCACAAATCCACTGATCTGGTCAGGCTGCCCGAACTGCGCGTTGAAGAGCAGTGGCGCAGCGCCTGCGGTCTTTTGCGATGTTTGCATCTCAAATGGAAGTATGATCTGACCGTTCTGGACTTCTGAAGGTTGACTGCAGTTGAAGTTTATGACCTTGCATGACGAGACATCTTGTGTATTGCTGGGCTTGTGCTGCTGTTGCTGCTGCTGATGATGATGATTGCCTTGCAATCCATGTTTTCTAGTGAACAGACCTGTAGGTGGTGCAACTTGCAATGAGCAAGAGGAGCTCTCCAAGGCAAACTGTGAAGCTTGCACCGGTTGCAACGCTGAGAAGATGTCCGGATCAGTTGCCCCAGGCAATTGATGTCCCCAAGTTTGACATATTGCCCGTTGCGCCATGGAACTGGTCTTCCTGAAGATCCTACAGATTGTCCAGGAGTCTTGTTTGTGGCAACAAAAAATTGCATATTCAGAATTTGATATAAACTTGGTATTTCATTCTACCACTATACATATTATGAATGAAATGTTTTGTAAATAATATGAATGCAATGTTTACGTTGAGTGGAATGTTCTTGCCGATCGGTCTTTTCGGAAGCGATGGATCAGTGAGAGTAGGAAGCCTGAACTCATGCATCATCCAGTCAGTTTTGATCCCTCTTGCAGCTCTGCCTTTGTAGAAGACAAGGGACTTCTTCAGCCCTATGCACCTGATACCTTCAGCGGAGTAGATTGGCCTATCTTTTCCTGTGGCTTTCCAGAATCCTGCTGCTGTCACTCTGTTTGGCCTGGCGCTGTTGCGATATTTCCTGTCCCTTGGACAGTAGAAGTACCACTCTTTTTCACCAGTGCTCGCAAGCCCTGTCAATGATCAAGATAATGAAGCCAAACATTGCAGTAAGGTGAGTAACTAGTACAAGTTAATCGTCTGTTAAGACAAGGAGGAGGTATCAACTTTCAGCTAAACATACAGTAGTCTGATGAACAGAAAAGTACCCCTAGTTTCTTTTTAACTAGACATCACACTAGATGGTTTACTGTTTTTTCTCCTATGTTATTTTTGCAGCTCCCAATCTATTTCTCTATGTTTTCTTTTGCTTTCTTCAAAAACTAACATTTGACATTTTTAAGTTGATTGTGTTTGAAACCATTCATCGACAAAAGGTACACGATAGTAGGTGCTAGCTTACTTGGGAGATCCCATGGATCAAACTTGTAGATGTCGAGCTGCCTGATGAGCTCAATGGAGATAGGCTTTTGCTGGATCTTCCTCTTGAGATAGAAACTGACCAGTTCTTCATCTGTCGGATGAAACCTGAAACCGGGTAGGAGGACCTCATCTGACTTGTCCATGTTGATATCAGTTCTCTCCGTCATATTACACAAAAAGGATCAAGCTTGAAGCCTTGAGCTGGCACAAGCTTACAAAGGATGCTCTTGTACCTGGTGGATGGCTTTTAGGGAAGTAGCTGGTGAGGTGAAGACACAATCAAGCAAGAGCTGTACACTATTGCAAATCCATTACACACCATGTGCACTTATATATGAAGCTTTAGCTACTTAGAAAGATTAGATGAGGCCCACAAATCTGAAAGATTTAATTCTGCATTAAACAGCTGTTTAATTCCTTCTCTATTTGAAGCTATCATGGTTTCTTTAATCCCGGATCAGTGTCTGAAAAAACACAACTGAGTAGCATGGGGGCAGTCATTTTCGGATCACACTTAGAATACTCATGTACGGCCGTCAAAACAATCCTTAAACTATAAACAGTAGCCTTCTAAAATTTTCAAAACAATATTTTAGCTTCTCCAGATAAACAGGAGAATCTAAATCAAACTCCAATACACTCAGTTTGTTTATAATATTTCATTCTTAGTACTTCTGGCTACATGAACTTCAGGGTATATTCCTACAACACTGAATCCAAAAACGGCTCACTGATGTTTATACGTATTCTTTGTCAGTTTAGGTTTTGGTATTCTAAAATAATGCATAGTCACTAATTATAATTTTTTGTCATAAGCTTGCTGTGAGTATGTTTTTCCTACTAACTGATTTATAATGAAGAATGATTTTGAATCACCAACAGATTGTGATGGCCTTATTAGCAGTGTAATATCTATAGTTTTTAATCAGCTAGCGTGTGTGACACTGCTAAGTGTTGGAAGGGGAAGCTTCTTATCATTCCAAGTACAGTTCTGTTACACTAAATTTAATTGCACTTGAGTTGCCACGCTATAAACCGGTCCACTGTTTGCTCAATGCTCAACAATCATATGCTAACTAGCTCGTTGCTTACTTTTACTTCACAAGCGATTCTCTCCACAATCCATAAGAATATAAGATTACATTCTTAAATATTTCACAGGAGTTTGAATGTATAGTACTAGCAAACTGGATTGACACGCTGAATAGTTGATCCTATCTTAGATTCAGTAAACACACTCTGTATTTTTCAAACTTTTATGGCTAATATGTCTCCTTTAAAATGAACTTGTTTACTGCAACACAGCAAAAACGTCACCGCTAAACTGATCCACACAAATGAAGAAGAAACGAAAGGGTAAGTAGCTAGATTCTTTGTGATTTCACCTAAAAAGAAAGTCACATTTGTGACTGCAAAAACACACAAACAAAACCATCCAAGAAATGATCAATGGATCATGGACAGTGACGCTTGAATTCAGTACGAGCTAAAGAGTTTTTGCTCCTTCCAATCGCTCAAAGACAAGTTTTCGGCCGTGCGCGGTGGATCAAATACTCACCAAAAACTCAAAAAGCTTTGCACCATTCCCTCCCATGTCTCCCCAATTCCCGGCAACGGAGCTGCAGCCTGCAACCCAATTAATCCCCAGCTTTGGGAGATGAAATCCCATCTCGATTTGGAACAATCACCGGGCTCTCCAGTTCGGTTTCCTAGCTAGCTAGCTGGTCGTCTGCATCTCTGTCCGGAGATAGATAGATTTGATTGATTCGCGTCAACGTCAAACGCTTCAAGCTCAAGCGAGCCGTCTGCATCTCTGCCCCGTTTCATGGTGTTCTTGGAACACGTCCATGCATGCATATGCAGGAGGCTTGCAATGCTCCTGCTCGTCGTTGACACCTGCACAGCAGCAATAGCAACGCAACATTAATGCGCAAATACAATCTTAACGACGCCGTTGACAGTTTACTGATATTCAGATTAAGACTATGAGAGGAAAGCATTAAGATGTTATTATTGTGAAAAAAAGTTCAAGGGAAAGATTTCGTGTTCTTTGTAAACAACAATCTTGTTAACCTCGTTTCTTCCAAATCAAGCGAGATTTGGCTCATGAGGAGAGCCTGTGCTACCATTTATTACCTTTGTACGGCAAGAAGTCGTAGTGCTTTAAATTTTGGGTCAAGCGAGCTTCATCAAGAATGATATGGACTGCATGGGAATCTTGCAATTGAAGCATTGCGTCTTGTTAGCCTATCATGTTCTTGCCTCCTAGTTCTTCAGAAAAATTGACAGAATATCGTGTTCATACCGTGGACGAAATTCCGCCTGCATTATTGCATTTTTGTCAGAAATGCACAAAAGACTTGCACATCGTTGCATTAAGAATATGTAGGATATTACACCAAGTCTAGATGCACATTCGCACGAGACAGCAGACGTCACTACCAATGAGCTAAGCTGACGACCAAAAGTGGACGTTTTCCCTTTCATTTTTAAGTAGATTGATATGATAGATCCTTATATTATGGAAGTAACAAGAAAACAAGTTTTTGTAAGACTCAAGCAAAATATTGTCTTTTGGCTCGATTCTTGAATCTAGAGATAATTGTCAAAATATAGAAACCACATTGCTACGATATCCAGCTCATTTTGCATGCCAAGAGGATGTAATATCTTTTATGGGTATGGAGTACTGTAAAAACATCAAAAACATACGGAACTGTACTCTGGAGATAAGCAATGACAATTTTACAAGGAACATTCTTTACACTTTCCATCTTTATCCATGCACACGACACATACATGATTTTCCATTGAAATTCTTCCAAATCCAGCAGGCATCTTCTTCTGATCGTTACTACAGCGATGGAAAAAAATCAATTGCTCAGAAAACAACATCTAATCTAACATCCAAATTATAGCATCACCAGGTAAGACACCGACTACTGCTGCTGGTTAATAATACAGGAATTAACGCTTCCCCTGGGGTTGCATCTTGATGTCACCATCACTTCAGTTCTCTGCACTCATCGTACAGAAACTCCAAAACCGAAGAAACACTAGATTCGAGATGCTTGTGTATCTCCAAATGGTAGCAAGTTTGCCAGAGATTAGAAAAAAAAACAGAGAGAAGGAAAACCAACAAGGGAAGTGGTAAAAGTGATTTGTTTCAGAAAATCCAGGAACACTGGACGGTGAAATACTATAAAACTATTTATTCAGATACAAGAAAGCATGCATCTTCTATATATAGGCGACAAATTATGTTCTAACAATAGGAAAGTCTCTACAGCCACAATTCAAGCATTTTTATTGAAACTTTGAAAGAACCGCTCCCTCCGTCCCATAATATAATAATCTAGTACTAGATTTGATATTTCATAATACAATGAATCTGAACAATGACACTGTTTAGATTCATTGTAATATGAAATATCAAATCTGATCCTAGGTTACTATATTACGAGATAGAGGGAGTACTTAACAGTAGAAAGGCATTCGGCAATTGCCCATATTTATTTTCTCTACAAGATCCCTTTAATGCAAACTACAATTATTTTCATAACTTGCAAGACGTTCTTACGTATCATGTTCTTTATTAAATGTAAGTTTGCCTTCACACATGCATGTACTAATCAGACAGCTGACAACAGGGGTCAATATCACAGTAACAACTTACAACTCTGCCGCATCACAATGCAATATTTGGTCCGAACTGGACCTATACATCACATAGAGTCATAGAGATCATTCAGCGCTTTACTCTCTCTAGCTATCCTAATAAATTGGTAGATGACCCTAAAGCATCCAATTGTGAGTTCACATTGGTTAGATACATGAAAGAGAATGCCAGCTCTTTTTTAGTGAGAAAGCAAGTAAATGCTATTGGTCTTTTCCTTAAACAAGGAAGGAAAACTAGCGGCAACTTGTTGGATTCCAAAGCTATATATGGTATAGGATTCAGTCCTGCTTGGTCAAATTGGAGGACATTAAAAGCCCTGAATAAGTGAGACAGAATACGATGGAACGTTTCCCAATAGATAGCTACTATTAAGGAAAACAACACGTTGAGAACAAAAATCTTTGTAACAAGAGAAGAGGACAATGCACCTTGCGGAGTACATGACTTTATTGGCTGAGATTCAGTTAAACACTTGAATTATATGGTCGTCCAGTCCTCAAGAATAAAAATTCAGGACATGGTAAAAATCTGGTCATGGAACAAAGAAAGCTGTACATCAATGCTGACAATGCATTGGTTCTTAAAAACTCAGAAGTGCTTCAGTGCTCTGCAAAATGTCAAATCACAAAAGTTCTATGCAACCACTTTAGTTTCTGGAAGAGTGTAGAAACACCAGCGAAATACACCTTTTAGCATTAGCTGAGAAGTAATTGGTTGCCTTGGACAAAAGGAAAATGGTGCTCATTTACAATTGAAATGTTTGTAAACTTGACATTTCATGAGATGTGAAATTACTAAAGTTATATAAAAATATAAGAAAACAATTAACTTAAAAATAATTTAGATGGTCTACCATATAGTGCATATGATGGCCACAGAACCAGTTATCAGAGTTTCCATTTTGCATTTCCTTGAAATGTCATCATGAAAGGATTGTGCCTCCTGAAGATCCAAATTTTGTCATCATAAGCGCAAACTATCAAACTGCTTGATTGATTAAATATTTCACTGTTGACTGGAAAAAAATTGCTAGATCGATGGTATGCATTCATTCTGAAAGGAAAAGTAGGATTCTAAGGAGTGTATTTGTCTTCTTAGGTGCTGTTATAATACATAAGGCAGCCCAAGATAAAACTAAACTAACCAACTAAAACCTTCAGGATGGCAGCAACAGCTCCTCGATATTATACCCCTGCAACTGATGGACAATAACAAAACACATAAAACAATTTTAAATACTTTATAGAAATATATGTAATATAGTATAATATGATGCCTACTTTTTTCTAGACAAAAGGAATCTCCCAGATTTTACTGAAAACTTATAACAGAGTAGATTAAGCTTCCAACAGAATCTTTTACAGTTCGCCAAAACAATTTAGATCATAGAACTACAATGGGAATTAATTTCTATTCTCAATTCTAGATGATTTAACCTTCCAAAATTGTCAAAAATAGGAACAATATAGTGACACAAGGAAAATATATACCTGAAGAAAAGTTAGCAATAATATTACTCCAGAGTTCCACATAGCATGTATCATAATAGGAGTGAGAAGATTGCGTGTTTTAGCATATGAGAGTCCCAGTATAACACCTGTACATATTCAGTGGATGTAGGAAATATAGTCATTTATATGGTGTTATATCATGCATACACAAAAGTTCTAGATATCAATGTGCATTTCCATTTTTGTACAATTTTTTATTTACAGGGCAACGCCTAATTGTGTAACTAAACTGACATAATGAGGTCTTGGCAGGTTGCATTTTCTTGTGCAGTGTACTGTCATAGACTCATATGCTAAAAAGGGATTCTCATACCAAGCACAAAAAGTTGTGGAAATTCCCCTGGTGTAAGGTGAGCGAATGCAAACACTGAAGCAGTGATAAGAACAGAAATTGGAGTAGAAAACCTGTATCAGAAACAAATTACTTATTACTTACTGATAGAAATTTGCTGAATGCATCAATTTGTAATGTCGTACCCTACTTCTATAGACAATCCTTTGTAAGGAAGCCTCTGGGCCGAGAAAAACATTAAAAATATTATATGCATAATACCACATAGTCAAGGACACCATTAGAAATCCTCGAAACACAGTTTCTTCCAGAATTGGTGCCAGAACACCAGTGATGCCTAGCAGACAGGCAGTGCTACCATTGTTGAAAAAAAAGTTCAGAAGATAAGTAAGTTTGTCCTGCTTGACATATATACAGTAACTCAGTAACTTATGAAAACAGAAAAAGAAGGTCCAGATAAATAATACCTGATATTTGATGAGCCAATTAGTGGCAACAAAATGACCAGTGAGTCAGTCTGAAAGAAGATTCTCAAAAGGTAGATCAGTACAGGTGAAATCAAAGCTGGCATCTAACAATCAGGGATGTCGACTTATAAAGGGCAGTGCTCAATATGACAATAGGAAACCAGATGCTGAAGCATTAAAGTGTATATACCTCTTGCTTTGGAGTTTCACCACCCAGGAAGGTCATTGCAGCTCCAACTAAAGCAATAGAAATTATTGCACCAAAGAGGCCAATTCCAGCCCAAAGTAGCCAACCATTTGGAAGCTTAAAAGGCTCCTTCAAATCTGAATGTTCAATAATCAAGAATACAGTTGCATCAATAGATTATCGTTCAATGCTTAAATAGATGGGAACAGACTATATATCAATGATCATAATCCAGAAAGCAACAAAATTCTCAGATATTCTTAGATATCAGGTAATCTCCATGCCATCAAAATATTCTGTAACAATCCATACCAACCTAATCTTTGGGAAGGTACTAATCAGTACCTATGAATATAAGCAATGACATTATTAAAATGAAACATAACAAAATCATGTTCTGACCATAGCGAAATATATCATCCGAGAATGGCCGAAAGGTATTGGTGATGCCAAATATAACTCCAAGCACAACTGCTGTCACGCTACTGAACTTGCAAATACAAAAAGGGCAAGTAAATATCACTGTGATATATATAGTGTTCAGTACATTTACATGATCTAGAACTTGAATTGCAATAATAGGTAAAAAGGAATAGCATGTTAGATCCATACAACTGCCCAAGAAACAGTACTCCAGCCTTCTCATCTATAGTTGCCTCCCCAGCTTGATAACCTATATACTCCAGAACAGACTGCTCAACCATTCCTGTCAGAAGAAGGCTGTCTAAATGTCATTCAGCAATTTCTTCAGCAGATCATTTGAAAGACCGCACTAGAAAATTGCAAAAATTGTAGATGCAGGACAGCTCATTATACGTTTAATGAGGAATACGTAAATTAAATTTCGTGTTATACAATAATGACAACATATTTCTAAAACTAGAATGCTAGTGCACAAACCAATCTTCTATGGTATAGGTATCACCTTACTGCACAGGCCACCATCGTGAGAGAAATGGTTGGCCACTCCCATGGCACATCCCACAGGCGAAGGACAGGCAATTCATCCAAAATTTTGTTCTAACAAAGCAAAAATTTTGCAAAGTAATCACAATTCACAACCGAACTCTTCGGAAAGGAAGAGAAATTCACAATTCAGCACCGATCATAACACACATCATCAGGAGCAGGCGTGGGTAGTTTGATCTTATCGTTGGAGGAGCAGGAGCAGGCGAAGACTCCATTCTCCCTTCTCCGGCCAGTCACCGACGGCCGCAGCACGAGCTGCTCCACTACTGCCGCTCCCACGCGACGGCGACCAGTTCTTGGAGAGATAAACTGATGCAGCCCCCGCTTGGATAGGACGCGGAGCGACTCGCTGCCTCCACAAGGCAGAGGACGGAGGAGGAGGACCAGAGAAGGTGGCGCCGACGGCGAAGCCATCGAAACACTCTGGCAGCCGGGCGGCGTAGGGAGGGGGACCCAACTCCGGAGAGGAGACGGGGATAAGGTACAAGGGCTCTTCTTTAAATTTTAGTGGGGGTTTATCTACATTGAATTGGACATGAGGGGTTTTCTGTAAATTGTAGTTTTGAACTTGTAACCTGAAGTCGGCTAGGATGGTGCATAACCGTGTACCGTATACCGTAGGCATGTATCATATATGATGGCATAAGACATGACTCTTTTGACCTGACTTAGATTCGGTTTAGTTCGTTATCTATCAGGCTATGTTGATCTAGCACAAAATTCAGGACTATGTCTAACTGAGGGGTCAGCACGGTAGACCGGCCAGCTTGATATAAGCGTGCGGCATGAACCTGGCCTAATTCAAAAATCCACTGCCATAAGGAGCTCCCCCTCCCCGCCACAGCCATCCCCTCGCACCTCGCGTTCCTGCCCTAACTCCCATATTTTCTCTCTCATATCGGCGTGGCGTCTAGTTTTCCCGCCTAACCGCTCGTTTTCTCGCCCGTGGCGGCGTGGGCGCGTGGCACCTTGTTTCCGACATGGGCGCGTGACCAGGCCGCTGCTGCCCGACAGCCCGTTTTCCTGCTCATGGCGGTTTGGGCGCGTGGCGCCTCGTTTTTGGCTGTTCACTTCTTATTCGGCTTCTAATTATCAACATAGAAATTTATGTTACATCCACGGCAATAGTTCCTCAATGTTAATTATTATTAAATGAATAACTCGACTAGGCAAAAACTCAAGGATGATTAACATTAGGAAGAAAACCCGGTCAAACCATCAAAAATCAAAATGGATACATGCATATTGGGCCGTGGATTGGCACGAGCCCATCGAGCCATCATGCTTTTGGACCTACACGACTCGATTTTGGCTACAGTCGTACCATGCCTGAGCTGAACCTCGGCCCATAGGCTGGCACGGCACAGCCCGAAGCACAGTCAGGCCATGCCGGCCTGGCATGAATCCGATCGTGCCAACCTCGTGCCCAGGCCAGGCTGGGCTAGGCGGCCCATATAGCCATCTATAACTATCCGTTCATCCTGCCCTTCTCCTCTAATCCTCAGTAATGGTTTTCACTATTTGTTATCTTAAAATTTTTACATTATTTGTTGTGTTAAATTTTATTTTATTTAATTATTTGTTACTTTGTCATGCTATTTTCATGCTCTGCCCACCTGTGTCCTTATTTGGGTCTATATATGTTGATCGAGCCACTGTCTGATGTTGTTCTCTCTGCCCTTATCTTCGATCACTGATATTATATAGAGATGATCGAGCACATATTTATCTTTTTTACATTGGATAAAATAAATAAATAAAATTAAAAATGATTAAAATGGGTCTTTAATGCTGGAATTTTGGACTAGACCTACTTTAATATTTCAAAATTCCTAATAAATCTTAAAGGCCTATACCATACAAGAGGATGGTAGAAACCTTTAGTCCCATATTATTAGTATAGGTAGAAGATGACCAACTTATATAGTTGGATTGTCTCCATCCTATTAAACTATATGTATAGGAGAGAGAAAGAGAACTCCACACGTGCGCGCTTGCTCGCCTCGTCTCGTCGGGCCGGTCTCGGGCTCAGGCTCGGGCACTAGCCAGGCTGAGGCCGGGGCCGGGGCATCATGGACGCACGGCACCTACGTGAATGGTCCACCGAAATTCGGCTCCTCGCCTTACGGGGACGCGGCCTCCTTTTGTCGTTCAGATTTTTGGAAATTTTGGCAAGTCCGGAATATGGAAACCAAATTGGTTGAGATCATGATCGCGACACTCTCATATGAATACCCGACTTGTAGCTTCGGAAAAGAAGAACGTAAGAGATTGTTAACGGCAAAATTTGGTAAGGCCTAAGCCCAACATAGTTTCGGCACAGTCAATGGAAGTCAAGGAGTCCGGTCAAAGCACGGTCAATGAAGCCCAACCGCAATACGCGCGTGTGATCGGATAAAGATACGAAGAAGCCAATAAAAAGGGAAGATAGATTTTGTTACGGAGATAAAGATAAAATCAGTTACAGTCGTATCCATATAGGATAGCAAGTCTCCGGACTATAAATATGTAACGTTTAGGCTTAGTTTAGCATCATCAAAACAGATCAACAAACAACTCTCAACGCATCGCCAAATTTGTCACCAGCGAGTTCTTGCTCTCTCGCGAGGCTGCATCGTTTCGATCTCCAGCGAGAGGTAAGCTCCGCCAAACATATATTGATTAGTAGATCTAAGGCTTCATCGGTTAGGTCCGATATCTTAGTCTATGTATCATTCATGCTGTATCAGGTGCGTGGTTTAGATCAAATATATTAATCTAAGGCTTCATCGGTTAAGTTCGACATCTTAGTCTATGTATTTGATTCATGTTACGTATTATTCATCTGGATGAAGTGTGCTCCAATATGTTTAGCATTATGGTTTGCTATGATTTAGCGACTGTTTTGGTTCAGTCCAATCTTGCGGTTATAGCGAGTGATAATACGAACACAGATCGGGCATGTTGAGGCCAGATTCTATCGGAGTATAAGCCGATAGGTTATCTCTGCGTTTTAATTTCATCGTTGTATCGGGTATCGGAATCGGGCGATACTCATCGGCCTAACATTATTATATATCTTGCTCTTACATCCCGATATCGGCTCTAGTATTACTTTCAATTGCTTTCACAGATTAGTTGGTTCAGGCCGATGCCAATGTTCCGATAGGTTTCATAATAAATATATTTCTTGTACATCGTGCATCTAATATACTGCGTTGATTGGCCTTTATCATGTTCTTATTGTATTTTATTTATAGTCATCCGATACGCGTTGGAACCATCAACTCGACAGCCAATAGACGTTACTGCTTATGTTTTCTTGTCTATCTTATTAGTTGCAGGATCAAACTGATTGGCACGTCACGAACCGCAAATTTAGGACCTGCACTAGAGTTAAGCAAATCTCTCAGGCCACGCGTGTGACCAGAAATTTTACCAACAGAGATTAGATCAGAACACAAACCGTCATCTGGATTGCTCACGTCGACGTGCATCAGCGAACAGGAGAGCAGGTCTCCGGAATCTGTCGCGCTTGTGATCTTGCACCGGGAGAGGGCGAATAAGGTTTTTGGGAAAAGCTCTGTGCGATTGCTCACGTCCGTCATCACGGCACGCCTTCCGTCTTCCTCGACCGTCGGTCGCCATCGGGTACTGCGATCAGACACCAACAGGAGCAACTCTGCACCGGCCATGGCTTCTCCTTCAGCTACCATACAGTATGTGTGCTGCTTCTTTGTATGGTTCTTAATCATATTTTGTGAAATCATGATTGCCATATTCCTGTTTACTAGTATGCTAGATCTGTTCATGTTAGTTTTTGTGGATGCCATAATTTATTTAATTCAAAAATTAATACTGCAATTGTCTAATTATCCAACATTTAAGTGCAATGTTTAGTGATAAATAATCAAACTAGATAAAGTTTAACGTGCTATATCAAATAGTGAGAAGTCAAAGTTGGAGCCAGCAAACAATCAGTTTGCTCCTAATCCTCACGCCAATGGAAGCATTCTAGTGTCATCCAAGTCTATAAGAAGCCATCCACAGTGCCAGGAAACCTAGCTGATTTTAGCTCCGATCACTTCGAGGGCAAAGCAAATCTTGGTCGTTGATTCAATGGCGGCGAAGAAGTAGCTAGGGGCATGACACCGAGAGCCATGGCAGCGGGGAAGGCATGTCGTGCGCGAACGGCTATGGCCGATGGGCTCTTTAGGATGAACAAGACCAAGAACATGTGCATGTGGAGCACGTCGCTAAAGAGCTTCCTCGATGCTGCCGCCCTAGAGATGAAGGAGGTGGAGAGTAGATGCGCATCACATTGGAGGAAGGTGGGGCAGATGCTAGGGTTCTGGTGCCGGTGCGGTGGCATGTTCTGCTCCTAGTAGTGGACGTTGACACGCATGGCTACTTCAACTTCGAGAGGCCCGGTCTAGAGAGGCCGCCAAGGAGGATCATGTCGTCGGCTGACGATGACTAAGATTTTATCACTGACAATGTGCAGAGCTTGTTCTAGGGGTTGTCGTTCGTCTTATGTTTGGAATTGTAAAACATAATTAAGAACTGATGACGCCTTTATGTTTTTTACTGGTAACTAAGTAAAGTGACAAAAGATTATGTGAACATTGCATACTCTTGACTAGGTGAACTGCTTGGTAACATTGATCGTTTATTATTGCATGATATGTTGAATCACTAAATTGTTCATATGTGGGAGGCATCATTAAGAAGTTGATTTATTGACATGTTGATGTGACGAGCACATGATACAATCATGAGAAAGTTTCTTATATGCCACTAAAAGTTTACCGAGAGTGAGTGACATATAAGGGAATGGGTAAACTTTCAGTGGTATATAAGAAATTATATATACAATCATATAGTAAAACAAAAGGCCAAGGTATTTGGCGGTGAATGACTGCAGATGTGCCACTTGTTAGAGTCGAGTGTGGGTGAGCCATGGCCACACGAGCGCGCTAACGAGCCATAAACCGCCGCCTATGGGACACGCACAATGATCTGCACGAAAGGGTTAATGATATTATTTTTGACTCGGTTATCGGCAATAACTATGGCTGGTTACCGTCATAACAGGGCCAATTTGATGGTTACCAAACTAGCTTCTATAAATTAGTAGCTGACGAGATGGTCAACAATCATAGTAACCAATCTGTTTATTGTAGTTTTGTGAACTCTACTTAGCAGTAGCTTGCTGTAGCTTCCTCAATCTTTAATTGGTTGTAGTGGTTTCCATAGCCTCATTGTCTCGGTTGCATCATGTAGGATATATATATATATATATAACTTATTTTATATAATCAAATATTTTATGCATCCGCAGTGGCGGAGCTAGACCCAAAACATAGGGGGGCTGAGTTTAAAGGTCCAGTACACTCAATAGCCAAAACAATAAAAATACACGAGAATCAAAGAAAAAACATTGCACTAAATAAACCGAGACAATGTGTCGATGATATTTAATTATACTTCATGAAGACTACGGAGTAATCTGCACAACAACATGCAAAATAAAAAAAATCAATATAACAACGACTTCGAAGTTCATGATTTATGATCAATAAAGTACAATGAGCATACCGTTAAATTTGATTTAGACACCAACATAACCCGCTTTTTCATGTCTTCAAACCGTCTTATAATTT
>KE372698.1:115378-143062 GCA_000418225.1 Zizania latifolia | reverse complement strand
GCGGTTCTAGAACCGACACTGACAACAAGTATCAGTGTCGGTTTCAGAACCGAACCAGCACTAATACACCCATATCAGTGTCGATTCGTATCACGAACCGACACTGATACGCGCGTATCAGTGTCGATTTAATAATATAACCGGCACTGATACGCTATTATCAGTGCTGGTTTGGATCACGAATTGGCACTGTTGTGTATTTCACATTATTTTTTATATATAAACTACGTTGTATTAATTCTATATCCAAATACACATATATGCTAAATTCATTTGCATAGCTTATATCATATTACGTGGACAATCTCAAATCAAATTAATATGACATATATTAACTTAAAATATCGGAACATATTTATATAAATATTTTCATAAGTTTTAAATGTGATATTGTTCTTACAAACTTAAACACAAGCTAAATTACTCCACATACATAATAGAGAGAATCATCACAGAACACTATCCAAGCTCTTGATATCGCTCTTAGAAAATGCCCCAGTAGAAGGTCTGCAGCACAAGCTCATGTTTTATAAGTTAGCTTGTGGTGCAGACCTTTCACTGGACCATTCCCTAAGAGCGATACCAAGAGCTTGGATAGTGTCCTATGGTGATTCTCTCTGTCTACCAGTCATAAATTGCTTAAGGTTATACGATAAATTATACCACATACATAACAGCCTTCAGTGCACCATTCTTGATGTGGAAATAAAAAGCACATACTGTATCGATAACTAAATCGTTGACTTGCAGAAATTGACCAAAACCAGTTGTTAGGTAGCATCGTCCATCTGTTGCTTTATGCACTGCAACTAGGGCTGATGTGCTTCCTGCTGCTGTCACTTGGATGTGTGAGGTTTGTTGGTGTAGGTGAGATGTGATGTATTTCTCACAATACTAGCTTCAAAAGTACTGTTTATGAATAAAATATGTTGGTAGCTAGTTAGGCGACGCAAGAGCAAATAAGTGATTGATTGTGATGTGCAAAGTGCTTACCACTGATTTCTTGTTCACGATCGAGGGATTGATTGTGCATACATATAAGTGAGTCCCGGAGAATAGACCTGCCGAGATGTCTTGCAGAAGAACCATCCTTTCTGTAGTCAAATCTGTTTGATTTCCAAAACAACATGTGTTATTCAGTTGGTCTATTTGCTCGGTGTCGCCCTCACTAGCTATCTGCTTCCCCTTCTTCGCAGCATTGCTAGGACCCTCACCGATAATTATAAAAAACCACTTTAATTATATAAACAAAATATGCACGTCTAGTAAGTAATGTGAGTTTACTATAGATATCGTGGTCGCTATCCTCTACTTTTATCGCGGTCTTCTCATCACCAAAATTATTATAAATAGTAGCCGTAACAGACAATAAGGATTCCATTGTTAGTCCCACATAGTCCCCTTCTACTAGGCAGACTCGGTCACTAAATGCATCCCACCTTTTGTGGAGGCATAACCTACCTCCACAGCTTACAACCTCAACCAAATTAGTGTATCTATCTTTTATTGATATCTTCAAGGTGTCACCAGCGTGAATATTATTGTTATCGGTAAAGGGTTTTCTTAGAATCTACAATAGTGAGATAATATCGTATGAGTTTGTTAGTTTTGTTATCACATAAATAGAATATGCAATGTACAATGTATAAATCCGGTGACGCCTGATGAAACGTTGATTGATTTTCAGGAGGCAATTGTTAGTCGGTTGATCACTTGGGACCCCACTACTGCTGGAAGCACGCTGTCCAGCGGAATTGCCATGTTTATCACTTGAAAGATTTGCCATGTCCCTAATTTATATTATATTTGACAACAATAAAAAAAGTACAATAATACTTATGTAAACCCTAATATACAAAACTAAATATTGTTAAATACATACACTCTATCAAAAGTATACTCAAACATACACATGCACATCACATTATTTGCATACACTCCATCGAAGGTATACTCAAACATATACATACACTTGATCATTTCAGTCATCAAAGATATACTCAAACATATAGATTCTCAAACATATACATACACTTGATGCATGGCAAGGTACATACACTTAATCATTTCAGAAGTATACTCAAAAATTGTATATAAAAATTGCAAGCCAAGGTACATACACTTGATCATTTCAACCATATCTTTTTCAAGAGACCAGAGCCAAATTTATGTACTATATACACAGAGAGATTAATTCAAATAATCCACTTACAGAGATTCACATTATATACACACAGAATTAATCAACTTGTAGAGATTCATTCGGGTCACTGACTAGAATAATGGTGGCGTAGACAAAACCCTAGCTAAATCCTAAATTTAAATAATATGAGAGATTGGTGGCATCAAAACCTTGCACGGGTGGAGAAGGAGACGGCCGGACGAGTAAAGGCGGAGGCGAAGACGGCCGGACGGTTGGACGGCAAGATGGCCCGATGGCGGAGGCAGAGGCGGAGACGGCCGGACGGCCAGACAGCAGGACGACGACGGACGAGTAGACAATCTGTGGGATGATGAAAAATGGCTAAGTCCTAGCGCATATATATATAGGAAGGGTACCAGTGTCGGTTTGAAGGGAGAACTGACACTGATAGTCAATATATAACTGATACTGATAGGTCACTATCAGTATCGGTTCCATTTATAACTGGCACTGATAGTGCTTTTCAGTGTCGGTTATATTTTAGAACCAGCACTGAAGAATGTTTTGATATTAATAAATATAAATATTTTATTTTAACATATAAAATTTACTCCTAATAAATACGGATTTTTTTACTGTACCAGATGAAACGTTTTTATACTAACATTTACAAATTGTTGTTAACAAATACAAACCATTTTACTTTAACAATTTAAAAATATTTTACACCATAAATAAAACTTTTTTATGTTAACATTTATAATTTATTATTAAGATTTACTATTAACCGTATCCCTAAACCATTACCCTAAGCAAATAAAATACACAATCTTGAGAAAATAAAATACACAATCTTAAGCAAATAAAATCACAAAATGATTAATGTTCTTACACAATCTTGATTAAATAAAATATAAATTCAATCCCTAAACGATTAACACCCTCCTCCTTCATCATCAACACCCTCGCCTCTAACAATCTTTCTCTTTTCTTGAAGAACCACATGATGCTCCTCCTTGTTTGTTGGGTCTGGATCCTTCACGTAGAATACTTGAGCAACATCCTTAGTAAGTACAAATGGTTGTTCCACATATCCAGTGAGCCTATGGTCAACAATAGTCATACCATACTTATCAACCTTCACGCCTCTGGGCAGTCGTACCCATTGGCATCGGAATAGAGGAACCTTCAACTCACCATATTCAAGCCCCTAGATCTCTTCGATGAATCCGTAGTACGTCTCCTTACTTCTAGCATGGTCAAATGCATCGATACGAACACCGCTGTTTTGGTTAGTGCTCTTGTTGTCTTGTGCTTTTGTATAAAATGTATAACCATTAATCTCGTATGCTTAGAATGTATGAATGATACTTGATGGGCCATGACCTAGTAGCTGTAACATTGCATCGTCAGTATGCTGAAATGTCACGTGTTTACGCAACCAGATACCGGATGTATTTCTGTGCTCTCTTGCGACCCAATCTCGTGACTTTGTTGGATTTACGGTGGTTATTTCATTCACATGCATATTGACAGAAGGTCCAACTGCAACTGATTGTTGTAGAACAGCAAAATATGCTTGGGTGAATGCAACACTATCTCTGATGTGGATACATGCATGTCCTATTGTTCCTTTCCCTGTTAGCCTCTCCTCGTAGCGAGATATAGGCAGACCAATCGGGTTCAGCTTCATGTAGTCAATACAGAACTCAATGACCTCCTCTGTACTCCACCTTGGGCAATGCATCCTTCCGGACAGCCTCGGTTACAAACATATTTCTTTAGAACCCTCATGAATCTTTTAAAAGGATACATTTGATGTAGAAACACAGGGCCAAGGATCTTTATCTCACCAATAATGTGAACAGCTAGATGGACCATTATCTCAAAAAATGTTAGAGAGAAAATAGTCTCAAACTGACATATAGTATGGATAACATCGTTCTGCAGCTTTGCCAATTTATTTGGATCCACGAACTTCTGTGATATTGCGTTGAAAAACGAACACAACTTTATGATTGGCTCTTGAACCTTATTGAGCAAAATGCCTCTAACTACAACCGAAAGCATCTGCATCATCATCACATGACAGTCATGAGATTTCATATCAATTAACTTCTTGTCTTTTATGTTCACTAGGCTTCTAATATTTGACGAGTAACCGGTTAGAACTTTAACATTACGCATGCAACCACATAGGCTAACTTTCTCTTGTCTGCTCATCGTGTAGCAAGCTGTTGGTAGCTTCTTTTTCCCGCTGGCTAGTTGTACATAATGTAGGTCTTTCTGGAGGTTTATTTCTTGAAGGTCCAGCCTTGCGTTCAGTGTATCTTTTATTTTACCGGGCATGTCTAGCAAGGTACCAATCAAGCTATCGAATATATTCTTCTTGATGTGTATTACATCTATTGCATGTCGAACCATAAGATCTTTCTAACATGGTAACATCCAAAATATGGATTGCTTCTAACACATAGGAGCGTTTTGTCCAGCGGGTAATTTCGTACTACCCAGACCCTTGCCGTGAACTACGTTAAGATCTTTCACAATTCTAAATACTTGTTCTCTGGTACGAGTCATCGGAGCTTGACATGTCTCCACCGTCCCATAGAAAGCTCTCTTGTTCTTACAGTACGAATGATCGGGGCTAAGGAACCTACGGTGACCCATGAAGATCATTTTTTTGCTGTTGGACAACCAACACCCCCCCCCCCCGTTTTCTCCAAGCACTGAATACAACCACTGTACCCTTTTACAGTATGCCTTGATAGGTTATCAAGAGCAGGCCAATCAGAGATCGTTACAAACAACATTGCACGCAAGGTGAAAGTCTCTCTTTTGTATTCATCGTAAACCCGCACGTCGTCTTTCCATAATACAAGTAAATCTTCTACCAGAGGTTTGAGATATACATCGATATCGTTACCTGGCTGATTTGGCCCACTAATCAACAAAGGCATGAGAAAGAATTTTCGCTTCATGTACATCCAGGGTGGAAGGTTATAGATGCAGAGAGTCACCGGCCAAGTGCTATGAGTACTTCTTGTGTTGCCAAAAGAATTCATCCCATCCGGACTCAACCCAAATCTTATATTTCTCACTTCGTTTATGAACTGTTCGTATTTTGAATCAAACCTTCTCCACTGCATGCCATCAACAGGATGTCTAAGCATTTCATCTTTCTTTCGCTTCTCGGCATGCCATCGCAGCAGCTCATTGTTCGCTTTGTTAGCGAACATCTATTTCAAACGGGGGATTATTGGAAAATACCAAGCCACCTTAACCGATATTTTCTTCTTTTGTCTCCCAGCATCTGTAGTGTCTTCGCTCTCGCCACTATCAGTGCTCCGCTAGTACCGTAGTGCATTGCAAATGTGACACGTATCTAGGTCTGTGTCCTCATTACGAAACATCATGCAGTCGTTTACACGTGCATGGATTTTCTCTACCTCAAGCCCTAATGGATAGACGACCTATTTGGCATAGTAAGTACTTTCAGGCATAATATTTTTTGTTGGAAGTAAATCTTTCAAAAATACCAACAATTCGTTGAAACCCTTATCAGACCAACCGTTGCTAGCCTTTATTTACATCAGTGTTAGCACCACATTCAACTTATTGTGCTCCTCTTTACAGTTTGGGTATATTGATGTTTTAGAGTCAGTTACCCTACGCTGAAACTTTTCATGTTATCTGTCACTAGTGAAGTCCCCCTCGCCATCACGCAACATTTGATCGATGTCTTCATCATTAGCATCAAATAATGTGACATCTCTGTCATAGTCAACTGTAGTGTTGCCGCATGTGTTTTCTTCGACTATTGGCTGCTCTTTATGCACACTATCGTCAAGTTCATCGTGTTCTGTCCAGCGGGTATATCCTGCTTTGAAACCTCTAAGAATCAAGTGTACACAGATTTGCTCAACGTTTATGAACTTTTTTCTCATTTTTGCAATCAACACAGGGACAACATATGTACTGATCAACACTGTCATTATTTCTATTTCTGTAAGACAGAATACTTCATACAAAACCGTTGATACCATTAATGAACTCAGGCCCATGATTATTGTACATCCATGAGCGGTCCACCTACATATCATTATAATTAATCTCACGTAATTAACTTGCCTGCACAAAAAATTGCCGATAATTTTAAAAGATCGATAGTGATAGTTTAATTACCTCATATCTTGAACCATCGTTGTTTGCCGGTACTTGTTCTGGCCTAAAGAATCTACCTTTGGAACGTTCCATTCCTACAATATATAAATTTATTAGTCTAGCGTTTCATTTTTTGATTTTAAAAATATTTCCAATTTTTTTTCAATACTCTCTTAGAAATGTTGTGAAAATATATATTTCGACATAGAGAATCTACGTTCGGAATGTTGTGAAGATCAATCACGTAATCGTATCATGTATTAAGCTATTAGTTTAGTGCTTCATTTTTTAATTTAAAAAATAATTTTAATTTTCGATTTTTACACTCGCATGGAAACATTATGAAGATTAATCACGTCGACGTTGTATGGAGGTTATGTTGAATTTTAAAAATAAATTCAACATGACCTTCATATATTTATTAACCATGAAGAGCAATCCATGAAGCTAAGAGCAATTTTTATAAGATTAATATTGCATCCATACATTCAATATATTCAATTCATTAAGAATAACTCATGGCCTCTATATATTCAACATGTGTACAACCACTAAATCAACATGACCTCCATACATTCAACATGTGTACAACCATGGCCTCCATGCATTCAATTCCATCGAGAGCAATTAATATCTGCAAGCACTAAATCAACATAGCTTCTATTCATTCCATTCCACGTATTCAATTTCATCTATGAAGAGAAATAAATGTATTTAAGTATACATTCAACATGGCCTCCAAACATTCAATTCGATCCTTCATTCCATTCCACGCATTCAATTCCATCCATGAAAAGAAATAAGAGCAGGTATTATGCGCACGATTCAAATGGTAATAAGAAAACGAATAGCAAAGTAGTTTACCAAAATCTTGTCTCTACAAATCTTTAGCCCTCGACATTGTTCTGCACTGCACTGTTCCGATCACCTTACTGTCCAGCTCGCGCTACTGTTTTATAGCAGTACCTATCAGTGTCGGTTTGTGGCTAGGACCGGCACTGAAAGTTGCTCAACAGTGCCCTATCGTGCCACGAGTCGACACTGAAGTATCAGTGTCGGTTCGTAGAACGAACCGGTATTGCTACGCAACTTTCAGTGCCGGTTGTAGCCACGAACCGACACTGACGTATCAGTGTCGGTTTCGTTCCAGTTTGAAAAATAATTTAACGGTTTTCATTTTTTTAATTGGCAGTGATATAGCTTCAGTGTCAGCTTAGAGATAACCGATACTGATATGACGTTATTTTTAAGTGGTTCTGTGGTAGCGAGTAAAAAAACTGCCAAGCAATCATTTCCATTGGTATATATGAGGAAACCAAAAAGGCAGAAGCGAAAAAGATCAATGTACTATTCCAAGAACATTGTTTCACTTGCCAGAAACATCGAAGAGGTATCAGATTTATATTCATCAGTTAGCATTAACGCATGCCTCGGAGCCATTAACTGAACACAAAATACAGTTGAGCAGTGTAATAAGCAGGATATGTTAATAAATGTGTCGTGACTTGAGAATGCATAAAGGAACTTACAACTAGGGCAGCAGAACGGCAAAAGGCAGCAGTGCTGGCATTTGTTACAGAATAATCAGCTTCGATAATGTGATGTTCGTTGTGCCATTGCAATGATCCTTGTATCACGCAAATCAAATGTAGTGCCCGTAATGGTCCAACCACCACTGTACACCCAGAGGAGGATGAAAGACACAATCAGAAGAAAATAATGATGGGGACAGGTCAATAATTACAAAAGGATATAGAAATTTTTTAGACAACAGTAAAGTATGGATGCCTGCCTTATATCAATGGTTCTCTTCAGGATGAGAGATCTAGGAAGTACAGCGTACCCATGTTTATATGGCTGCAAACAAGCGAGTTTTCAGCCACAACTTAGGTGCCTTGCTTTCTGAATGAAATTATGATATCATTTCTCAAAAATATATGAAAAATGAAATTGTGATCCCTTTATTTTGCTTGACTCTCAATCTAATTTTTGTACCTAAAAATTGCCAAGAATGTATCCACTACTTTCAGACACTTATTACCATTGTGCTAGTCTAAAAAACTTAAAAGAGATCAACTCAAAGACAACCCAGTACAAGGAACATGTTACAAAAACTATTGACAGTGTCATAGCCATGGGCCTGGAGGCCAAGGCCTTTTTTCGTGAATATGTATTGACGCCGGAATTTGGACCGATGGAACAAGAGGAATGTTTGCAGTCGGGATTGATGGCTGGGTCGTTGGGCTGCCATTACTGGATTGACAAGCGCCGTGGAGGTTTCATGCAGCAGGCCTGGATTGACGTGATGAGTGCGCATTCTAGTGGGCCTGGCCCTTTAATTAGTTATATTAGATTAAATACTATTTAGATTCTTTATACCAATTAATTATCTGGAATTCGTGTAAGAGTCGGTTTAGTTTTTCTGGCTATAAATATGTATGCCCGGAAAACACAAAATAGAAATCAATCTATTCAACAACTCTCGACGCATCACTAACCTTAAGTATGTAGCATTAGGATGATTCCCTGTACGAGATCAGGATGCATTGATTAAGTTCAAACATCCATCACGCTAGGGATAGCCTCTCCAGCGAAGTTGATTGTTCTAGTTAAAGATTTCTCGGTTGAGTCCGATATTTTAATCAGATCAATTGGTTCACTAGTTATTAGTGTAATTTGTTGATCTCTTTCACCATATGTTTTTCATGCGTATATCAATTGGTTGCGTCGATCGCATCAGTTTTATTGATTATGTTAAATAAGATCAGTCAACAGTTGTAAATTTAGTATTGTCTTGGTCCAGTCAAATCTATTAAGTTCACATGATTTGTACGAGATCATTTATCAGAATATAAAAGAAAATGAATATACTTGCAAAACTATCTCTTGTGAGGCAGAGATACTGCTATTGATAATTGTTATCTGAATCATATACATTTACAAAGTACAATATGAGGGGACATGGAGCATTTTCTGGAGAAAAAAATGCAATTTCATCAGCAACAGTTTGAGACCAGTACACCATTTAGCATGTCTGACGTAGCAACCCACATCGTTGTATACATACAAAAGGGCTGCTTACAGTCAAGGCCAGATCAGCAGACTACAACGCTGCATCAGAACTATATGTGGTTGCAGAGGAAAAAATCTTACACTCCGTATATTAGGAAAATTTACAAACACGATCACTGGCATCCCATCGCAGGAACTCCACCAAATCCCAGCGACAGCGGGCAAGACTCATCGCCTCACCCTGGTTATGATGTACCGGCCTTTCTCCATGTCGTATATTGTCTTCAGGCGAGATCTTCTCTCCTTCAGGATGGAGCATGCTGTAAATACAACGACAGCAGTAATGAACAGAAGTGGAACCAACCCAGAATAGTCATTGTTTAGATATGGAACTGATGAATCTGAGTACTCTGTCTGGTTTGATGCCTTCTGCACAATGAAAGCACCCAATGCCCAATCGACAGGCATGCCACCGATTTGATTTGCAACATCAATCCTGCAACAGGATAAATAATTTAAATCCTGAGGTTCAAATTTTGAAATGGAAATATTAGAACGGCAGAAAACGGAGCACCTCTTATCATCCAGTGGCATTTTTAGAGTATCATGCAGCAAAGCAACAATATATGCTGAGGAGAAGCAAAAAAGCAGCAGTTCCCCCTCATTGAAAGAACGGTACTCCTTTTTAATCTCCGACCAGTCTCCATGGCAAAATTGCTCCCCAGCCAGCACCAGGTCAGAAAGAAAGGACTTTGAGCGCAGCCCAAAAAACTGCCAAGTAATAAGATTCAAAGTTATTTCAGCAGAAAAGCTTGAAACGTTGAACACTTAAAACAAGGGAGGAAAACTAGAACTCAACAGTTGCATGTGCCCTCTCCTTCTATTTCACAATATATGTCCAAGACTGTCACGGCCCTTGAGTAGCGGAACGTGAGGAAGCGAGCGAAGAGCGTAGCCGTGGCAGATGGGAGGACGAGGGCGAGCAGTCCCTCATCTCCTAGGCACCGTGATGGCCAAGAGGGGCACAGGCAGGGGCCGGCGCAAGTGCAAGAGGAGGAGAGTTGACTGAGATAAAAGACTACTTTATTCTTTGATTAATCTGATTACAAACTACCAGCCCTTTATATAGAGGAGAGGTTTTATTTCTATGAACTAACTGAAGATAAGAAATTATATCTAACAGCGAAATAAATAAACTAATTTAGTTTAGATCTTAACCACCCTTGGCCGGCTCGGGTTGGGGCGCACCTGCTGGCTGGGCCGGCGCAGCCCTCCGACGGTGGTAGGTGCGCCCCCACCTGACATCTTCCCTACCGTTGAGAAGCAGCTCGTCCTCGAGCTGGAAAGTTGGATACAGCCGAATGAACTCGTCATGGGGCACCTAGGACGCGTCAGACGCTGGCTGATGTTCCCACTGCACCAAGAGCTCCAAGTGGTCACGGGCACGACGAGCTTTAATGACCTTCTCAGGCTGTTGACACACCCGACCATGGCGAAGAGGAGGCAAAGCCGGTGTTGTTGTTGGTGGCGTGCCGACGAAAGGCTTCAACAAGCCCACATGAAAGACATCATGGATGTGGGTGGACAGAGGAAGATGAAGATGTATGCGACCTCGCCCACGTGCTACAACTCTTGAAATGGCTCGAAATACTTGGGCCCGAGTTTGCCGCATCCATGGGGGGAGACCGTCGCGTCAGGGCGATGCAGAAGGCGCAGCCACACCCACTCCCTGACGGCGAAGGCGACGTCCCGATGATCATTGTTGTAGTGGTGCTTGTAGTGTTGCTGCGATTGCTCGAGGCGATCCTGGATTTCCGCCAGAAATTAATCCCGTTCCTTGAGTTGATCTAACGCAGGGAGGTTGGCTGACCCATGACATGGCGGTGTAGGCTGGGCGGGTCACGACCGTAAACCACCCTAAACGGTGACGTCTTAATGGCTGCCTGAAAGGAGGTATTGTAGGCGAACTTGACCCACGGAAACCAGCGAAGCCATTGCCGAGGCCAGTCTCCTGTCAAACATCAGAGATACATGACAATGATCTTGTTGACTACCTCGGATTGGCCATCAGATTGTGGGTGGTAGGTGGAGCTGAGATGCAACTTGACGCCAATCAGATCGAAGAGTTCCGTCTAGAAGCTGCTGGTGAACACCGAATCGCGGTCGCTGACGATGGATGTTGGGATGCCGTGTAGTCATACAATCTCCGTGAAAAAGGCATTGGCGACTGATAGAGCCGTATAGGGGTGGCTCAATGGAATAAAATGTGCCATCTTGGAGAACCAGTCCACCACCGTAAGGATGACCATTTTACCATGAGCTTAGGCAGGCCTTCGATGAAATCCATGGCGGTGTTAGCCCACACCGTTGATGGGGTGCGTAGTGGCTAGAGAAGGCTGGCCAGGTGAAGATGTTCCGACTTGTTGCGCTGGCACACTGTGCAGGCCTTTACGAAGTCCTAGAAGGCGATGCAGGCGTTGGGGATGTGAAAGTCGGCCGGCAGTCAGTGTAGGGTCTTCTAAACGCCCTTATGGCCAACATCATGTGCGGAGTGCAGAACAGCTAGCAGAGTCGGTGACGAAGCCGAGATGTAGAGGTGACCACGGAAGGTGATCATGACATCGATGATCGCCCACGGTCCTAGCTGAGTGCCGACGACAATACGAGCGCGCAAAGCCTGAAGATCGCTATCCTACTCGAGCTCTTGTAGCAAGGTGTCGTAGAGGTCGAATCGAGTAGTCGATATGGCGAGGATGGTCAGCAATTGCTCAGTGTCACGGCGCGAGAGCGCATTGGCCGTGACGTTTGAACGACCCGTCTTGTACTCGACCTCGAAGTCGAACCAGAGCAGCTTGCTGACCCAGTGGTGTTGTGGGATCGTGGATAGCCGCTGGTCGAGGAGGTACTTCAGGCTATAGTGGTCGGTGCGGACAACGAATGGGCGGCCCCAGAGATAGGGACACCCGTGTCGGACGGCCTGTACCAAGCTGATGAGCTCGTGTTCATAGGCGGCAAGATCAGCATGCCGAGAGAGTACTGACCGGCTGAAAAAGACGGTGCTCGTGCCTTGATTAAGGACCGCCCCGATGCCGTGGCTGGATGATCGCACTCGATGACGAAGGGCTTGCTGAAGTCGGGCAGCTGCAGGAGTAGCGCTAACGTAAGTGCATCCTTGAGGCGCTAGAAGGTCGTGGAGATCTTATCGGACCAGAGGAAGGCGTCCTTCCGGAGAAGCTTGGTAAGCGAGGCAGAGAGCTCTCCAAAGCCGCAGATGAACTTGCGGTAGTATCTGGTCAGGCCTAAGAAGATGCACACGACCCGAGCGGAGCGCGGCTATGGCCAAGCGTCGACAACTTAGACCTTCTGCTCGTCCATGGCGACAACTGCAGCAGAGATGACATGTCCCAAGTAGGCCATCAAAGAAGTGTCAAAGAAGCACTTGGAGCGCTTGACGAAGAGTCGATGGTGTCGAAGTGTCGATGGTGTCGAAGTGTGGATAACACGAGACGGACATGTCGTAGGTGCTCGGACCATGACGAGCTGTAGATGAGTATGTCGTCTAAGAACACCAAGACAAAGCGGCGTAGGAACTCCCACAGTACCTCATTCATGAGTGCCTGAAAGGTTGCTGGAGCATTCGTGAGACCGAAGAGCATAACGAGGAACTCGAAAAGACCTTCATAGGTGCGGAACGCCGTCTTCGCAATGTCGTTCGGGTACATGAGTACTTGGTGATACCCCGAACAGAGGTCAAGCTTAGTGAAGAACCGGGCGCCGCGGAGCTCGTCGAGCAGTTCATCAACCACTGGGATCAGGAATTTGTCTTTGATCATTGCCGTGTTGAGAGCATGGTAGTCGATGCGGAACCGCCATGAGTCGTCCTTGCAAATGAGGAGCACCAGGGTGGAGAAGGCCAAGTCGCTTGGTCGGATCAGCCCCTGTTCCACCATGATACGACATTGGCGCTCAAGCTCAATTTTCTGCACTATGGCGTACCTGTACGACCGGACCGCCACTGTGTCCGTGCTTGCCTTCAAGTGAATGTGGTGGTAGCGCTAACGGGTTGGAGGTAGGCTGTGCGTCTCCTGAAAGATGTCGGCGAAGTCGTCGAGGAGGGCAGGCAGCAGATCGTCGGTGCTGCAAGCAAGCGTGTGCAGCGACGCACAGTGATCTGGTCAGCCATGCCATATGACCTGCCGACCTGAGCGGACAAAGGCCATCGTTAATCGATTGAAGTCCCAGACGAAAGGGCTGAGGGAACCCAGCCATTGTATGCCAAGGACGAGATCATAGTCGTCCAAAGGTAGGGCCAAGCAGTCGATGACGAATTCGTCGTTGTTGACGCTGAAGTAGACGCCGCGGTAAAGACCCGAGCTCGTCACCCGTTCGCTATTGGTGACCGTGACGTGGACCCCAGAGCGTGGTGTGACGATGAGACTTGTGCGTTTCGCCACGGAGTCGGCGAAGTTGTGCGTCAATCCTGAGTCCAGCAAGGCCACGAGAGGGACGATACGGATGTTTGCGCATACCGTCATGGTCCGTCCTGTCCATGGTGTGATGCCGGTCAAGGCCGACAGGGACATGGCCGGGTCATATGGTGTGTCATTAGGCAGTATGTCGTCGCTGCACGAGTTAACCTCCATAACAAAGAGGCGCTTGCACTATCGGTTGTGCCCGGGGATGAACTTCTCGTCACAATTGAAGCAGAGGCCTTGCTCGCGGAGGGATTGTAGCTCGGCCGGAGAAAGGGTCCTACACTGGGGCTAGCTGACTGTCGATGTCGCGTCAGCGCTTGATGTCAACGATGAGGTCTGCTAGCGCGAACTCGATCGTGATGTAGCACAGGTGGGATGAGAGGGTGGCCGCTGGTCGCTCATAGGCACGAGTGAGGCTAACTACTGCCTCGAGTGATTCTGGGTGCTAGAGCTCCACCTCTGTCTTTAGAGAATCCTGCAAGGCATGAGTGAAGAGCCGAATCTGTTGCTGCTCAGTGAGGGAGTTATCGCGGAAGGCTAGGCGCATGAACTATTTGCAGAAATCGTCGACGGATCCAGTGCAGGTAAGGCTGGCCAGTTCCCCTAGCAGTTGCTGCACACTAGGGGCCCGAACCTGGTGTTGATGAGAGCGATGAATCGTGGCCACGATGGTGCACCATTGTGCCGCTCGTAGCAATAATACCATAACTAGGCATCATCCAATAGATGGAACGAGGCCAGTCAGACCTTATCGTCCTCTGACGTGCGCTGGCCATGGAAGAACTAGCCGCAACGATTAAGCCATGGCAGTAGATCCAATGTCCCGTCGAACATCGAGAATTTCAACTTGTGGTACCTCGGAGCGGAACTGATGTTGCGGCTGGCCTAGTGCGTGTCGCCCGGAGAAGGCGTGGGCAGCCAGTGGTGCTGACCGCCCTGTCTACCTGCGTGAGGTGTGCCGACCGTCAGAATCTCGCCGGATCCGTGCTCCAGCCAGTTGATGATGATGTTGTGGGCTTGCTACTATTGCAACATACATCAACCCGACGATTGGTGCGCGTGAGCGACTCACGCATCTCCTGTTGTCCAAGGAGAAGCTCCTTGAGTAGATCTACCGATGGTGTCATGGCAGCAGAACCATCGGCCATCGGGGATGGGCAGCGGGAGCGGCCGAGGAAAGTGGTCTCTGATACCAAGTCACGGCCCTTGAGTAGCGGAACGTGAGGAAGCAAGCGAAGAACGTAGCCCTCGTCTCCCTAGCGTCGTGACGGCCGAGAGGGGCGCAGGCAGGGGCCGGCGCAAGTGCAAGAGGAGAGTTGGCTAGGATAAAAAACTACTTTATTCTTGATTGATATGATTACAAACTATCAGCCCCTTTATATAGAGGCCTTATTTGTAGGAACTAACTGAAGATAAGAAATTATATCTAACAGCAAAATATATAAACTAATTTAGTTTAGATCTTAACCACCCTTGGCTGGCTCGGGCTGGGGCACACCTGTTGGCTAGGCTAGAGTAGCCCTACGACGGTGGTAGGTGCGCCCCCACCTGACAAAGCCCACCGTCCTCACAGACTACAATGTTAGTGATGTGCCCTAGAGTCAACATGGAGATATTGTTTGTGGCATACTATATTTATAAAATATTATTATGTTCCTTAAAATAGACATTATCATTATTGATCAATGAGTATGTGACTTATTCATTAAACTCTTACTGTTGAATGTTGCGATTTTTAAATGATCCCTGATCATATCATATAAGGAACTGATATAACTGTGAGATCAGCATGTATATTGATTGATGATCATGTCTCATAGATCATAGAGATATCAAATCAATAACATGGATATATGTTAGAGAACATATATTGGATAGACTCACTATAGGACACTGTTATGATTTGATGTGTCATCAGTTGGTCTCAAATGATGTTTATGTAAAGTTCTTAAACCTGAGATCATTATGGTTCCCAACATATGTAGTAGCTTACTTTAAGTCTACTAAACGCTACTCCGTAACTGGATAGTTATAAAAGTAGTCTTCATGTTTTCTATGAAATATGTAGTGGGATGTGAGTGATCAAGATAGGATTTGTCTCTCCTTATAGAGAGTTATCTTTGGACCCCTCGATGTAATGGATTATGAAAGTGCATGGTCATGCCGATGTGATTAAAGAGTTAATTCCACATTATAATCCAGAACAGAGATCGAGAGAGATTGAGCTATTGTGTCATGGGTTGAACCCATGACGAGGTAAACACCGCCGAGAGGATAGCCAGGCGGAGTCGGCTGCTAGGGATGAGAGGTAGACTTAAGTTGAGGAGAAGAACATTGGGATGAGAAATTAGACTATTTCTTTCATTGCTTTTCAATTGAGTATAAGAGGTCCCTTTATATAGGGAGAACCGACATGACATCTAAGAAAATAATCCCTATTATAGAAACCAATATAATTTTAATATCTAATTCCTAACTAAAACCAATCTCTTCCTATCTAATCTTACCTTTCAAGGACTCAATCTAATCTTACATTTAAGGACTCAATCTAATTTTACCTTTTAAGAACTCAATCTAATCTAATCTAACCTTACCTTCTAAAGCAATAGATCTAATTGTTGCTACAATACCCTGTGGTACTGTTCACGTGAGCAGTACCACGCGGGTACTGTTCACGTAGGTTGGGCTAGGCCTGGCTCATTACCCATGACATATTGAGAGAATGACACAAGTCTCACCTTATGTTCAATCAATATCGTATGGCAAAGAAATTTGTACATGAGAACATTATAGGTTCAATCGATATGATCTTTACATACATTTAGACTAATAGCTTTACTAGAGACCGCTATTAACAGGGTAATGTGAACGAGTTTTCATATGTAACCAAGTATACGTGAACCTACAGGGTCGCACACTTAACGAGTTAGAACACCTAAATTAAATAGAATTTGATTTGACTCGATTTGGATAAAGATCCAAGCAGTTCAGATAGAGATCTGAATAGTCCTGTTGGGCCTAAAAGGCCCGAGCCAAGACGTCTATAGGGGCTCATGGTCAGTAGTGCATGCATGCCTTTGCCTACGTGCTAATCTATTAGCCACCACGAACAAATTCTAGTCACCACCTCTCGCGAGCCTGACCAACTCGCCGACCGTCGAGTGCCACCACGAACAAATTCTAGTCACCACCTCTCCCGAGCCTAACCAACTCGTCGACCGTCGAGTGCTAGTACACTACCGATCGACGTTCCACCCCTGGATGTGTGGATAACGATAGAGGCGTTGCTACGTTGCTACGCTGATCAAATCAGCATCGGCTTGGCATAAAGGCGATCGAACGTGGAGGAGACGGCTGATCGGCTAATTTCCCGACTTCTCCCACGCGCGCGTGTTGTACCAGCTTCTCCAACTCTACTTTCGCTGCTCTGTGTGTCTTGTGGTAACAATCTATGGTCTCTCATGATATCCTTGTGTGCGCGGTAGAAAAAAATTATTTTATGCTAACATAGCCTACACGTACCCCAACACATAGGAACAATGAATCTAAGTAAAGGAGAAACTTATACCAAGGACACCCCTGTTTAATGACATGTTATAAACCAAAACCTACTATAAATAATAATAGTTTAAAGAGGTTGTATAGAGTAGAAACATTGCAATAACTACACTCTCATTTTCCTCAATGGGAAACATTATAAAGACACATCTCTGAGGCTAACTAAACTTTATGAAACGGAAGGAGCATGCCATTTTGGTTCATTGGCACCCCCATATAATATAAGTGATTTTCTTGCCAAATACATCCCTATATGTTTTTCACTCTTTTAATTTTCTAAGTTATTTTTAAAGAATCCACATATCAGCATATGCAAACACAAGATCCAATAGGCAGCCTATCATGTTCTCTCTTTTGTCTTTGCTCATCATTTTTCTCTTTTTCCCTTGGTAGCAGTATTGAAAAAATCAACCGATCAACCGATTAATCAACTGATTAACTTGTACTAGGCAGCATAGCAGTTAATTTATGACATAATCGGCACATCAACCCGATTAATCGGTGGTCAACCCGATTAATCCTCACCTGCCTACAGCCGCATCACGTCTCCTCACGGGCGTTAGCCCTCACCCCCACTGTCCTCTAGATGCCACCACTAGAGCAGCCCTCCCACCTAGGCCGCGCATCGCCCTCCCGCAGCAGCCTCACGCCGGAGCTACCATCCCACCGCATGTGCTGCCCTTCCACCACGAGGACATAGAGAGAATGAGAGAGGACTGCTAGACCGAATGAGAGGCGAGAGAAGATGCCTTTTTTAAAAAGACAGAAAACACAGTCAGAGAGAGAATGAGACTATGAGAGATATAGAGGACAGTAAGCCATAAAGTGCCAACTGTCACCCTATGTCGATTCTCTTGACTAGAAGTGCAGCATGTTTGACTAGAATTGTATGTTAAGTATTAAGACTCTAATATTCAACCGATTAATTAGTCAACCGATTAATTCAGTTAATCCTGATTAAACGATTAATTCAGTTAATCACCGATTAACCAATTAATCCCTAATCTTCCGTAGGCCGATCAACTACCGATAACTGATTTTTCCATCATTGCTTGGTAGTGTGATGTTGCCATCAATGGTAGCAACAGCATCCAAAGTATGTGTTGTGCGATATTGTTCTGATCTACGAGGATTTTGGATTTATCCCCACCCCTCAAAAAAAAAGTGAGAAGCCAAAAAGTATATGTCATGGCCAGGCCTTGGCCGCAGATTGTAGTTGTGCCGCGAACGCGGCCACAGCCATAGTGGCTACGACATGACGGAAAGAGGGGAACGGCATAGGGGTAGGGCGCCGGCTGGGGAAGGGTAGAAGACAGCACGGGATTGGGAGATAGATTAGGGGGAAACTGGAATAATTCTATTAACTTCGCTGATCCCAATAGGTATGAAACCATTTATATAGGGCCAATCTCCTAATCCTACTAGGACTTTATTAACCTTCTAAGAATCTCAAGTACCAACTATAGATCTGGACTCCCTAATCTCAATTACCAAACATAGACCTTGACTCCCTAATCTCAATTACCAAACATAGACCTTGATTCCCTAATCTTCCCTGGATTCTCCCCACAGTACTATTCACATGGGCCTGGTCCGACGCTAAGGCCCCTTGGGCTGGGCCAATACACCACATGACATCTCTCCCGTCCTTGAGAATCAGCTCGTCCTCGAGCTGAAAATCTGGACAGAGATGTCGGAACTCTTTAGCTGGCAAAGGAATCACCCGTCCATGAATTAACGACGAAAGCGATGACGGAGCTGTAGGCGGTTCTCCTTGAAGCTGTAGACCGGTGTAGGCTTGTGCGCGGTTCCTCCGAGGCTGCTGCATCAATGCCGCTCCAGACGATCAACTCACCGTTGCGATGGAAAGAGATGCGTTTGTTGGTGAAGTCCCACAAGATTAGTCCTAGAGTGCGTAGCCATTGCACTCCCAAGGCCATATCATAGGTGTCTAGTGGCATGACGACACAATCGGTAGGAAAGATGTCGCCACCGACAGCCACTTCGACATTATTGGTGATCCCGCTACATATGACGCTGTCGCCATTGGCCATGCGAACTCGAGTGCCGAAACAAGGACGGAGATGGATTCCCGTGGTAGCAGCTGCCGTCTCTGAAATAAAATTATGCGTAGAGCCCATGTCTATAAGAGCGACAAGGTCAGCACCATTGATACGTACCGCCAATTGCATCGTCTCGGAATCACGCGGTTGTACTCCGGCAATTGCATAGAGAGAAATCCCGATGCCATCCATGGTATCTGAACCATCTGGATCATCTACTTCATCATCGCCAACGGACGGAGCACATAACCAGAATAGCCGCTTGCATCTGTGAATTGGGCTGAATTTTTCATCATAGTTGTAGCATAACCCTGCCTCTCGACGTGCTTGCATCTCCTCCGAAGACAGGGTGCGACGCTGAAATTGACCCGTCCTAGTAGCGGGGCCTGCATGCGCAAGTACCACCCCTGCTGCTAGTGGCGTGCTAGGCAAGGGTTGCGGGGTCGTCGTTCGGACGACATGTGCTCGCTGCTGATTTGGCTTGACATCTGTCCTTGCTGATTTCTCCAGCCGGGCACGCAACTCATATGCACGGGCAAGGCTCATGGTTGTTTCTAATGAAGCGGGTGCCTAAAGTTCGACATCAATCTGTATCGTGCCCTGCAATCCTTGCGTAAAAAGTTCAATCTGCTGAACCTCTGTAAGTTGACCTGCACGGCTGAGGAGTGCAAGGAATTGCTCCTGGTAGTCGGCAACAGAACTAGTCCTATGTTGTGCTGCCAACTCGCTGAGCTTATTATGCCGAAGTGGAGGTCTGAAGCATAATTCCACCATCTCAGTAAAACGCCTCCACGGAGGGGTACCATACTCGCGTTCGATACGAGTGTACCATTGCTGCGCTGCCCCTGTAAAGTGGAACGCTGCGAGCCAAACCTTCTCTTCTAGAGTTCGTTGGCCATGAAAAAATTGCTCGCAACGTGTCAAGGGCGTTAGCACCTAGGGTAGGAGGCCCTCGACTGCGTAGATCGTAGCAGTAGAATAGGTTGACGCAGAGTTGATCCCCTTGCCGAGCTATGTTGGAGAACGGGGGAGACTTTAGAGAACGGGGGAGACTCTAGAGAACGGGGAAGACTTTAGAGAACTAAGGTAGGGTTTATAGAGACTCTAGAGAACGGGGAAGACTTTAGAGAGCTAAGGTAGGGTTTATAGATTGATCTTTATTCCTTGCTTGTCCCTTTATTGCTGCATACTTGTGCTCTTTATATAGGGCTTACAAACATAACCGACTTGACTTACTATTGATCTAATATACTATTTTTAAGGACTGCTAAAGATAGAATATAATCTCTTGACTTAAACGCTAAGGACTCTATCTGCGGGCCCACTATTCTCGCGGGTACTGTTCACGTGAACAGTACCGCGGGGGTACTGTTCACTCCTTGGGCCTAGCGGTCCTGGCCCATAGCACATGACACAACGACTAAGCCATGTGAGGGGATCTTCCTTCCCATCATAGGTCGGAAAATCCCACTTGTGATAGCGTGGTACTTGGCCATGACCTTGAGAATTATCACCGGAGGAGTTAGGATGCCCGAGAATCCCCTTGCTGCCATCTCCATTGCGGGTCGAAGCCCTCTCTGCCTCCAATCAATCCACCTTGATCTCCTGCGTTTGCTGCCTCAACTCCATAGACCTTGATTCCCTAATCTTCCATGGATTCTCCCCATGGTACTGTTCACGCGCGGTACTGTTCACATGGGCCTGGTCCAGCGCTAAGGCCCCTTGGGCTGGGCCAATACGCCACATGACAGTATAACTCTGGGATTTTCCGTCTTCCTTACACAAGCCAAGCTAAACTTTCTAGGACACCCAAATGACCAACCAGAGAGAGAGAGAGAGAGAGAGGGTGGGGAAGTAAACCTTGGAAGTATGGTAGAAGTTCTCTGTTGCTAAAAATTTCCCATTGAGATCTGGTGCAAATGCTGCTCCCATACGGCACTCATGGTATCTACATTCCTCTGCAACATGAGAAGATCTCAGCCCCTTTTATTTATGAAATGAATGGAGAATGAGAAAAGGTCACAAAAGGTATACGCCATTGAATTGTTTCACATTTGCAGATTATGAATCTAGAAGAACCAGCCTTAGCAAATTAGTTTAGAGATCGCAATATAATTGTTGTGTTCCAAACAAAGTTATCAGTATAGTCGACTTCGCTTTTGATTATTTGTCATTTTGTCAAGGATAAGATGAAGTATAGAGAACTTTTGTTCATTATTCAACAAAGTACAGTATCTAATAAGTTAACTAACATTTTTTACATTAAACAATTTTCCTCTGAATGTGAAACATATGTTCGTAACTGAATGAGAGGGAAAAAGACAGTTCAATGCAGTAAGAGAAGACAGATACCTCTTCCTTTCTGCAATAGTGTTAGTGCTGCAGATCTACACTCAGAGAAGTTACCAACAGCATGCACATAACGTCTGTACTCAACCTTTGACTCAAGAACACTAGCAGGAAGTCTAACTGTTCCCTCCATGGGAAAAAATCCTCTCGGAGTGCAAGGATCTCTGTACTTAGCTCGAGAAATTAAATGGGTTGCCCCTGCATAACAAAATCAAGTTTTAAGTACAAACTACAAAGACTAAGGAATTGCACCGGTAGTTGTTTTGCAGGGTAGGTAAGTGTAGCCCATGGACAGAGACATGAACAATATAAAAGGAAAAGAAACAATGTCAGATCAAATAAGATCCCCTGTAAAATATTAGTAAAATAAAGTCTAAATCAGTAAATCATGCAGATATGTGCTTGCACAGTCATATTAACAACGACAGATAATTTAGCAAAGCAACTTACTTGATTTAAGGCCAACTGTGCTCAGCAAGTCATGGAGTGATTCATATGCTACATTCTGCACAGAGAACAAGCAAGATCTTGTAAAATAATCACCAAGAATTTATTTATGCCACAGAAAACTAAGATATTGATCATAGTCTATCATAGATAAGAATAAACATTTGCCCAAATCACCTGGCCAAGATGTAGAAAGCTGTGACTGTACAGATTATATGTGACATCACCAAACTTCAGAGTCTGAGAGAACTCTGGAGGCAAAGGTTTATCTGTAACAAAAGTTACCTATAGAACGCAAATGGCACAATAGTAAGACAACCCGAGGAACTTCATTACAAGAAGTCTAATTTCTTTGTGTAAAAACGATCCGTGAAACCTGAATGGAAGCCCCACCAAGCTCAATTATCCCAGTAGTATCTTGTAAGTCATCGCCTAGAGTATCCAGCGCATAATTTGCCGCAATCCATGCATACATCCCTTCCTCAGCTCCTATACAACAGTTTTAAGTGATTGTGTGATTAAGTTAACGAAACTATCCAATTATATTAAACTATTGTGCACAACGCAAACATCAGCTGATCAACACCACCGGTCTATACACTAGTGCAAATAAACAAATTCAAATGAACTGGATACTGTACTGATCAATCGCATGGAAAAACTGCAGGCGCATTTGCACAAAATGCACAATTCCACGCTTTCATTATGTAACATGCCTGAGATCACGGTGGCCCATTCGTCCTGGAATTGGAACCCTGATTCCCGCAGCAACGCCCTGCATGATTCTAAGACAGCCTCAGCCACCACGGCGTCGAGCAGCCGAAGCCCTGCCGTGGCCATGAGTCGCACGTCGGTCTTCTCCCATCTTTCCGGTGGCACGCGGCGCCGGGCAAACTCCAGCAGTGGCGCCAGCGACTGCCCCGCGTTGCGGGGATCGGCCGCTAAGGACGACAGCCCCGGGTTCGCCTTCAGCGACGCCGTTCGCGCCCAGTCAATCCGCGGAAGCGGTCCCCGGCCTACCCCGGCGTGGTAGGCGATGACGTGGACCCGGCTGCCCGTGCTACCGGCGTCGATGACGACGCCGTAGCTGGGAGGCGGCAAGCGGGCCAACAGGAGAAGGAGCACGAGAACGGACGCGACGAAGAGTGCGAGGGCGCCGACGAGGTGGTGGCGGCTGCGTCGGTAGCCGGGGCAGCGGGCACCCATCTTGGAGGGAACGGTGAGAGCTAGGGTTATTCGTTCCTGAGCTTAGCCACGCGGATCGGCGCGGGCATTGGGGCGTCGCATGCAAGGTGAATGGAGGCCAGGGGAGGGAGGGGATCGATCGGAGGCGCGGCGCGCGTCGGCGGCGGCGGCGAGAGTGGGTGCCGTGCCGGCGTGCCGTCGCGCCGACGCGAGGTAAGGGCGGGGATGGGATCCGGTGCGAGGAGGGGAGCGTGGGGGCCCGGGTGTGACCGCGGGCGGAGGCGGTAGAGGTGGTTGGTTACACGAGGTGGCTATTTGGCTTAATTTTTTTCGTACCACCGTTATTTTTTCATTCGTCAAAAATATAGATATTATTTGTGTATTTCTCTAGATGCTATTACTATTCTTGCGCTCATTTTCACATGCCATTTTCTACGTCCGCGATGACTACGGGCCCACCTGTAGGCGACGGACATTTCGTATTACCCACGATGTCCCTGTGCCCACCTACAGGCTCTAGCTATTGTCCTCGTCTCTCCCCTTTGACGAGCTCCGTCCTCATCGAGCACCCGCCTCACGTCCTTGTTGTCCGGTGCGATGCCATCCTTGAACTCTGGCTCGCCAGCGATCCGAATTATCGTCCTACCATCAGCCTTTGGATTCGAACCGATGCAACGGTGAAAACCGCCATCTTCTGTGGCATCGGCGGTCGCCAAGCAGCCTGCCCCACGCAGGACTCCCGGCCCGCTCTTCTTCGCTAGCCTTCTGCTCTCTGTTCTCCTCATCGTCACCTTCCTCTACAACCAAGACGACGCCAAGCACACCGACTTCCCTCTCACCGGAGCGCGCCCTAGGTCATCCGACCTCAGCCTCCTGCAAGAGACCGTGCACCACAAGGTCAATTCCTTCTCTCGCCACACTGCTAGGACCAGTTCAACTAATCCCCAGCCGGTTCATCTCCCCAAACTACTCCAGCCCATGTCTTCGACCTCGTCAGGGCAGGGTAGCAGCAGCAGCAGTATTCACAAGGCGACGACGAGCCTGAGGATGTGCGACATGCACAAGGGATAGTGAGTGTATGATGCGGCGGGGTCACAGGCCATGGTGTGTCTCGTCCAGTCCGCCATCCCGCGCGACCACAAGACGCTCACCATGAACAACAGATCGCTCAACGTCTTCAGGGCGTATGTACATACGTGCCGCCGCCCGTGCTGAAGCCACCGCCCGTCGACGCCGCCGCCACTGCCAGTGCCGAAGCCACCGCTCGCCCACCCACGCCAAAGCCGCCGACTCTGCCACCTGTGCCAATGGCCATTCTGTTCTTTTTTGGCTCAGTTTTCTGGTGCTGACAATGTGCGGCTCGATTTATTTGATCCAGCGGTGAGTAGTGCATGGGTAGGGAAGAGGACAAGGGTAGGATTGGCAATACAGAAAAGACAGCGCTGCTAGTGGGCCCATATGCGTCAGATGCGTAGAAAATAGCACGAGAACGAGTATCACAAAATAGTAATGACATCTAAAGAAATACGTGAATAGTAATGATGTTTTTGATGAATGGAGAAATAATGGTGGCATGAAAAAATTAACCTGCTTTTTGGCCGGTACAAATCTAGCCATTGCACATGATGGGACAGGATTTTAACTAAAATTATGGCGTATTCGTGTACAATAAGTCAGAATTTGTGGTAATCAAACAAGGTCTCTCGCGTAGACTTTCCTCTTAGATTTTGAGGTGACCTCATATTTTTGACTCTCGTTCTCCTTATTTTATTTGAGTTTTTGGCTGCAAAACAGAAATTCGGTAACGACGGTAGTTTAGCTACAAAACATAAATCTCAAACTAGTAACACTATATTTAGATTTAGAGACTTATTGGTTGAGCTTCATCTTCTACTTCTCCAACCTAGCCTCTAGTCTTGTCTCTTGTGCGGCCTTCTCGTGTGTATGACACTGAACAAGTTTTGGAGGGCGTGATGTTGCCTGTCTCCATGTAAACATCTCCGCTAGAATTGAATTGAAGATTCTCCTTTTTGCTCCAAAATATATTATCACATGTATTATATATTACAACATGTGTTATGTATTATCACGTGTGTTATCTAACATAAACTTTACTTGTTTGAAAATATTCGAATTGTTGATTACTCATGTTGTATTGTAATTCGTATGTGAAGTATACGAACTGATGAGTTTTATGATATTGTATGTAAAGTTGTGAATGTATGAATTTGTGGTATTATTGTAAGTTTTCAATTTATCTCAAAAAACAATAAACAGTACGTTAAAATCTTAACAAAATGAATCAAAAATTTATATAACATTGTAACAATTTTATGTAGTTTTGCAGATTTTAAATTTTGCTGAAAATTTGCCTGACTAGTTACTGAGTTGATACCGTGGTAACCGAGCCTCGTACCGTGGCTAACGATTTGGTATTGATCCAGTGGTTACTGAGCCTCGTACCACGGTTACCATTTTCGTGAACCGATTTAAATTTAAAATTTAAAATTTGCTTGAATTAGGCCGGTTACCACCCGGTAACCACAGTTAGCGCCCGTCAGGAGGGCCTAGCGGTAACCGGCCCACGAATGGTATTCAACCCTGGTCTAGATATCCCTTCGGCTCTGCAAAGTTGATGATTGTTTTGCGCCCTTCTTTGATTTTCGAATACTGCTTGCTCCGAAGTCTGAACAGGTATAAACAGCTATTTTGGTGCATATTCATACAAGGGTCTATTTATGGTACCCCGTTACCTCCTGGGAAGGTAACAGTTAAAACTAATCTGGAACGTTGATTAAGTATGTTCAAAATAATTAATTAAAAAAGAAAATGGGCTAACCGGCTATAGATCGCCTTGATTACGGAAAGTAATCTACATGCATGTTGCCTGCACGGAAAGTTTGTTGATTATTTCCCTTTTCTAATGCATGCAATAAATAATCTGCTAGTATGCGAAATTTTTCTATATGTATTTAGAAAGGAATTAATTGTTGCATGTACGTGGGTCCGCGTATATTAAAGGAAGGTTATATGACCTATGAGGTAATAGATCATCGATTTTAAATTTGAGCCGTTGGATCATACAGATTAGACGGCCCGCAAAATTTGATGACACCATAAAATTCTCATCATACAATGATGTGAAGGCTACTTATTTTACTTGCTTCAAAATGTGATCTTATGACTCGTATGTTCTCTGTTTTGTATTCTCGATGACAGGTATCTACGATTCTTAGCGGAATATCACCTTGGAAGCTCCTCTGGGCGTGTTCTTACTGGCGCTCCATCAGTCCTCGATTCAAACATGTATCCTTTATTTGCTAATCGGACTTATTAGCTGTTCTGTTGCACATCAATTATTTGAGTTGACTTGTACGACGAACCGGCGATCAACCCAACCAATCAGGTTCAAGTCCATTTATTTAGTGCAACCTTTTTTAGGATACTGATCCTCTGATGATTAATCCATCGTTTGTGTGCGCTTAATTTCTTTATGCTGATCTGTCACTGCATTATGCAAACACTCGGAATCAGAACAGAATATGCCCGTGTGTGCTATGCCCAGGTATGTTCCAACCAGCACTCTTATGATTGTTTCCTCACGGTGGAAAAAAAACGAATACCGAAACAATTGTTTACACAAAATTGTTTTGTCATACAACACGAGGACATGATGTTGATTTGCATCACATTTTAGTTCCTTTTAATTATCTTATGAATGTCTACGGTTTAGTTGGTTTTATTATCTTCTTAGTCCCCACCGTCCAGTTGGTGAGAGTTACTTTAAGCATAGATTTGAAGAACAGAAGATTCATGAAGCAACCAACAAAATGTCACATCCGATATTCCTCGACAACAGACTTGGCTTCCCGCCAGGTTCAACGTGAACCAGACCAAGCAACATCATTTTCTTCTCAAGACTTCTCTATCCTGATTCCTGATGTCCTACCAAGTGCGTTGGGCCATGGACGACATCCAACCAGATCCGCGTAAGCTGATCAGATCGGTGCCGTGCCTCCTTGTAACGACGAATGCCTAGTGGTACCAATGCATGGAAAAAAAATTAGGGTCTCACAACCCATCTTCTCAAGTCTTATCTCAGATTTTTAACATCTCACCTATCATCAATCTTAAAACACCAAACTACCTCTGTCACTCTCTTATTCTGCAGGCCATAGAGGTGGCGATGGGGGGCGTCGGTGCGCGTGGCAGAGACGGCCGAGGTGGGCAGTGGCAGAGGCGGCCGAGGTGGGCAACGACAGTAGGGGGCGTCGGTGCGCGCACGGTC
>KE372698.1:99654-113086 GCA_000418225.1 Zizania latifolia | reverse complement strand
ATCACACTCAAATAAAATATCTTATATATTAAAATTAAAAAATAAATCAGGCTTACGAGCCAAACGAGCAGCTCACGAGCTAACTTGGCTCGGCTCAGTTTGGAACCAAGCCTCAAACATAGGCTTAGGCTCGACTCGTTTCGCCTACAAGCCGAGTCAAGTCTCGAGCTAGCTCACGAGACTGAGCCAATTTTTCAACCCTAGCGTCGATGCAGGAGACAGTATGGACGAATTAAAACTCTCAAGCTAGCAGCACTGCAGCAGCTGCTAGCTCCGTCTACTCCTCCACACCTCATTTGCTCTCGGAGAAAACACCAAATAGGCTGTATGCTGTCGGCTGCCAATCAAGACGTGCCAAAAATGCCTGCCGGCTGTTTATGTACGAGCGATTTTACGGTATTTAAGGAGATACGTATAAGTAATTTTATTTAGTATTAATTTTAACATCTTTTAGTATCTAAGATATTGATAGATAATAGAATTTACACTAAAATTATAGTTCCTCGATACCTTCTTAAACACTGTAAAATTTCCTTTATTGCAGGAGCCCACGGAATGCTATCAAAAAAAAGTCATGACAGTCTCCTAAAGGAAGATACGGTGACAAACTACACAGTGGGTTCTCGTTTCTCTTTCTTCTTAAAAAGTGATAGCAAAATTTAATTTTTAAAACCTAATTTTAAAGGCTATATCACAATATTTTCTTTTTTCTTTATTAATTTTGGTTTTAGTCTGTAATGGATAAAAATATAAATTTTTTTACTCTAAAATTATTTTGTTGTTGTGAAGAAGTCAGGCTTCTTTAGAAGGAGAAATAAGCAACTTGTTATTGTATTAGTCGAATTTGCCTCTGTTAACCATGCGATGAATTAGATACAGCAAGTCTCCTATTATATTTCTAATAAAAGATGCCTTAATGCACAAGATGTGCTGGAGATTTGGTACTTTTTACTTGACACCCCATCTGTTCACCAATACTTGGTAGCCTTTATATATCATTTTATTTGCTATAAGTTTACGAATACTCGGTAGTCTTTGTGTACTCACTCCGTAGAAAAATAAGACATATTTTATTTTGAAATGCATTACTTGTGGTGGACAGATAAATAATTAGATTAGATATCATAGACATCTTATTCAGGTAAGATAAAACCATGATATTAATTTCCTTAGGCTCCGTTTGGTTAATGGAAAAAAAATCAATTCTAGAATTGTAAGACAAATTCAATTTCGGGTTGAATACAAATTGACATATAATTTTGATTTCACTGTTTAGAATGCAGAATAAGTTTGAATATCTCACGGAAATTCCAGATACTATTTGGATGTGTAGTTTCTAGAATTGAGAATAGCTCGTTGGATCCAAGTACAACAGTAATACTCCTTGGCGGTGCACTCAGCGAGGAGGTTGGAGACCTGCGAGAAGGAGATGGAGCCCTCGGCAAAGGTGTCCTTGAGGTCTTGAGGATCTCCTTGGAGACGTCAGGCACGCTACGACGCTTGACGCATGTGTAATGGTCGCCGATGACGTAGACCTTGAATATGACGACACCGTGGTTGACGAACTCATGGAGGACAAGAGAGGGAAACGGAGGGCGCCGAGGAGGCCGGAGTCGAAGAGGACGTCGTGCTGGGTGCGGCAGTCATCGCCGTAGAGCTTGTGGATGTGGAGGTGGATGGGGTCCTGGTCAGGGAGGGGGCGCTCAGGGTCGATGGGGACGAGGTCGGTGCCGCGCGCGGCGGCACGCGAGAGGAGCGAGGGCTGGATTAAGCTCTGCTGCTTATTGGGAGCGGGCACGTAGCCGATGAGATAATGGCGGCAGTCGCCACTGTTGTCGGTGGCGAGGGCAGCGTAGAGCGAGATGGAGCTCAGGAGGACGTCGAGAGGAACTGCATGTGCGTCTCCATTGCCGGTCGCCGACAGTGGCCCTCCATCGCCGACGTCGGGCCTCCATCGCTGGCGTTGGCCCTCCATTGCCGGTCGTCATCGCTCATGGCAGAGAAAAGGGATGGGTCGGGCTAAGGCAACATGTGGGACGAATTCCTCACAATTCTTTGGGTGAGATCTCAGAATTGTAACCCGAGGCGCTACATTGAGTTGAATTCCATGTGGAAATGAAACTAATTCCATGTAGCAAATTGTTTGTCCATGCAAACAATGGAATTGATCTATCACAATTCCAATTTCTCGATTTCGAGCTAAATTCTTGTATCCAAACGAGGCCGTATAAAAACACACATCAACAAGAATGACAAGTATGTAAACGAAGCGAGTGGCTATGAACCCAAAGGGAAAGCAGCAGCAGCAACTGGACAGAGCCGCAGCTACTGCCGTGCTGCTCCATCCATAGCCGACCTGTCACTCTCCAGACTCCAGTTGGTGTACTGCTTGCCTTGCACACATAGCATTGCCCATCCCATGCTTCCATTTCTGCAAGATTGAGTAGGCAAATAACTCGCGCCTTGGAATGCACGATTTGCAAAGTTCTGTCCATCTCCACCAGAATATACCATTGCCATTTGACATCCATGCAAATCAATGCCTGACCAAATCCACAACTGCCTAAGATGCCTATAAATTTGCACCACCACAACGCATAGCTTGCAACAATTCACAGGCTCAGAGAGAGAGAGAGAGAGGAGAAGAGAAAGAGAGAGAGAGAGATTGCAGTGAGCTCCTAGCAAGGCAGCCATGGCGGCGAGGGCGACGTACCTCTCCCTGGCGGCAGTACTGCTGCTCGTGCAGGCCGTCGGCCGGTGCAGCGGCGCGCAGGACTACGACTTCTTCTTCCTAGTGCTGCAGTGGCCGGGGTCGTACTGCGACACGAGGCAGAGCTGCTGCTACCCGCGCTCTGGCAAGCCGGCGGCGGACTTCGGCATCCACGGCCTCTGGCCCAACCGCGAAGACGGCAGCTACCCTCAGAACTGCAACCCCGACAGCGAGTTCGACCCCTCCAAGGTGAAAGCATCCACCAGCTCATCATTTCCTTCCTCTCGATCGGTTCAAGATGACAAGATCTGTCTTGGACTTGATATCTCTGCTGCTGCAGCTCTTGGCTTCTTGCTGTCTGATGACTGATGAGGCCTCTGCTTTAATTTTCTTCTGTTGGAAATCTTAGTTCAATGTTTGACGTTTTGTTGCTCAGAAACTTACTCTCTGTTCTGATTTGAGGACGTTTTGTTTTGAATTTGAAAGAACCAATTCAATCCAAACCATCGTTCAAAAATTTTCCGTTCGAGAAAGATTTCAGATGAAGAAAGGAAGTAGATTGAGACAGAGTTCATCCCTGCCTTGGTTTCCACTCCACTGCACATCCTCTTATTTAATTGCACCTCCCTTTCAAAAGCAACATTACATATTTTCGGTGCGATTTCCTTATCTCCAAATAAATCCCTGCCGGATTTGTCTATCCCAGAATCAATGCAATAAAACAAACTTTTCTCGTGTTGGAGACATACTTAAAAAAGAGAAACGAAATTGATTAGTAACTGCACAGACATGAACAAGCTGGAATTTTTTTAACTACATGAACAAGTTGGAATTTTTTTTACCACGTGTAATCACAGATAAGAAAGATTTTTACAGTGTTATCGAGCAATTTAACCTGAAAAGTAAGAAAAAATGTAATTTTTTTGGTTGCAGGTGAGCGACCTGATGGGTAGCCTGCGAGCGCAGTGGCCGACACTGGCGTGCCCGACGAACGACGGGCTCCGGTTCTGGGCGCACGAGTGGGAGAAGCACGGCACCTGCGCCGAGGGCGTCTTCAACGAGCACGGCTACTTCCAGGCGGCGCTCCGCCTCCGCGCCCAGCTCCGCGTCCTCGACGCGCTCCGCGACGCCGGCGTCAACCCCGACGGCGGCTACTACTCGCTGGCCCAGATCAAGGACGCCATCCAGCGCAGCACCGGGTTCGAGCCCTTCGTCGACTGCAACCGTGACGAGTCCGGCAACAGTCAGCTCTACCAGCTCTACTTCTGCGTCGACGCCGCCGGCTCCCGCTTCATCGACTGCCCCGTATCCCCCGGCGGCCGCCCATGCGGCAGCAGGATCGAGTTCCCGGCCTTCTAACCAGCCTCCAATTTATCCCACGAGACGACGACGACGACGACGACGAATTGATCATGGCTAATTTAATCCACCACTTCTCCATGGTTATTCATTGATGCCGGTTATGATTAGTTTTTGTCGACAATAAAAGGATTCACTTGATCAGGTCATGCAATGTTTTCCCCTCATAGTTTCAAATGTTCAGGGGACCATTTAAATCAAAGAAAAGATATCTACGTAAATTGGTGCGCAAACATGAGAATTTTATAGAAGACACTGCATATATACATTTGCTCCTCTCTGATTTCCATGAGATTAGACTGTTTGACAGGATATTGTTGTATTACATACTGTATCAATTCTTTATATAAATCATTTAGCCTTCTGAACTATTTTCCAAAGTAGGTTGTTTTACATTTTCAAGATATTTTTTCATCTTTTCTTCATGTTTGTTATTATCAAACAAATGATATCTGCTCATTAATAAATAACTCATAATTTTTCTAAAGCAGAATAAATAAGAAGTAACAAAAATTATTTGAGTTGATTTATTAATTCTTATGCACAAGTCTCAAAACAACCTATATAAGAAATTAGAGCGACTAATTATTTTTCAAATATAAGTTGTTTTAAATTTTTGAGATATTTTTTTGTCTTTTTTCCATGTTTGTTATTATCAAATAAATGATATCCTCTTATAAATAAATAACTCATATTTTTTTTAAAACAGAATAAATAAGGAGTAATAAAATTATTTAAATTGATTTATTAATTCTTATAAACAAGTCTCAAAACAAACGTATATAAGAAATTAGAACGAGTATTAATCATTCTTGTACTCCAAACCGAGGGCTGACAGTACTGAGAACGGCGAAGTCATTGTGTTGTTGACACGCCATGCAATTGTGCCCCTGGACGGAACCATGGAGTACAAGGGCAGCAAATTCCATTTTCCACGTTTCCGGTCGAAGTTAAGAGATGGAGACGTTTTTGGTTCCTAGCCCCAGAAAACATGAAGAGGCAGCCAAATTCGAGTTCTTTCTTGATTCTGAATATAGCATTTGCATATTTCAGTTTTAGAGTCCTCAATGTTAAATTTATGTCCTAAATCAAGTCTGGTTACTAGTTAGTTTATATTCTCTTTGCCTAAAACCTATAAACCAGCCACCACCCCCAAAAATTTCCTTCGGTTTGCCGATTCCGTGCGAACCAAAATCATAAAGATCTTGATTCAGAGTGTATGTAGTAAAATAGCCATAACTTTTATATACAGACTCGAAATTAGACAAATAAATACATTACGGATATCTATAGAAAAAGTTGCATCCGAATCCTCCTGGCTTAGGCAGGTTCGCCGATTTTATTTTTTACCAAATTTGATCTGGAAGATCGAGTTTTGGGGGTCCGAAGTTTTCTGCACTGATTTTACAACACCTCTGTCATTGCCTATATGCCACTATTTGCACCAGAATTGAGCCAAAGCTTCCTATTTTCTCTTCTTATGTGCTTCTAGACAAAAAAAAGTAGTGTAAAAAAGAGAGTTAATTTTTTTTTAAAAAAAAAGAGCACATAGGACTAACTAGGGAGACATTTGTGCCGAGTGGTGTTGTTTTGTGTTGTTTTGGTGCTAAGTTTGCCGCACACACTAGTCATTCATCCCACAACCTTGTTTGCCATAGGAAACACATACATACCAGCAGCTAACACAAGTACTTTTGGACATTTATTCGATATTGTTATATGTTTCTAATTTGTGTTTCACCATATATGTTTAAGCTTTGACCTTCCAAACTCCACAAATATATTACTGATTAGTATATATAAGTTGGATCTTTGCAACTATACCCCACCAAGATCAGACGTCTCCACTTCTCAAGTCGTACCGCCTGCTTTAATTGGTAAGATTTTCATAAGAACTAGGTAAGACACTTAAGAATGTGCGATACCACCTTCCACTACCTAGTAGTTGATAAGGATAATACTTTGGTGTTTGCTTCTATTTTCCACTAAAAACGTTAGGTGAGATCAATGACTTTGCGGATTGTGCTTCAAAGGTGGAAATCTATAAGCTGAATAAGAAGATTGAAGAAAATATAACATCGCTCAATGCAACGTGAATGGACATTTAGACTTTAGATGCGGGCATGGCTACCCTCACTAATCACATCAAGCAATTGACGATAAATTGTCACCCACCACCTCGAAGAGGAAGGAAATGAAGATGACATCACCAATAATAGTGATGCACAAGCTGCACATCGTGATGAGCACCTACAACAACAATAGTGAGTCAACTGACAAGATATGGGTGGCAATCGCCAAGGTCGAGGTAACGAAGATCCTATTGCTAAAGTTAAATTTACCATGCCTTCCTTTTATAAATATGACCCTGAGGCTTATTTAGATTGGGAGATGACGGTAGAGCAGAAATTTAATTCCCATCTACTCCCTCTGTCCAATTTTGATATGTGCCTAACGAAAAATAAAGAATCCAACTTTGATCCGTGTATTAGTCCATCTACTTATCAAAGCATATATGACTATTCGGATTCCACGCGCATGCACGGCTACTAGTGGCCAGCACACCACTCTATCCATGCCCAAAAAACTAGTACTATTTCTTTTTTATTATATTTTTAGATGTGCGAAATTTGGAGACATTTCTTAGTCTCGGTGTTGGACCCTTATACACATATCAAAACCAGACGGAGGGAATAGTTCCTAAAATTTATAGGGTTAGACAAGCAACTAGTGAATACAAAGACTTTGCTATTATTTAGTGGAATGTGTTAGCATTATACCCTAGAGGTAATATGGAGATGTTGTACGAGACATACTATTTTTATATAATGGTGTATTGTTCCTTAAAATAGAAGTTATCATTATGAATCAATGAGTGTGTGTGACTCATTCATGAGAATTGTAATGTTAATATTTCTAAATGATCTCTGATCAGATATAAATCATATATGGAACAAATATGACTGAGATCGGCATGTGTATTGATTGATGATCATGTCTTATGGATCTTGGGTATGGAGATACCAAATCAATAACATGGATATATGTTAGAGAACATATATTAGATAGACCCACTATGAGACACTGTTGAGATTCGATGTGTCATCAGTAGATCTTATTAGTGTTTATGTAAAGTCCTTAGATATGAGATCATCATGATTCTCAATATGCGTAGTAGCTTATATTAAGTCTACCAAACGCTACTTCGTAACTGGGTAGTTATCAAAGTATTTCTCGGGTATGCTATAAAATATGTAGTGGAATGTAAGTGATCAAGATAGAATTTACCCCTTCTTATGGAAGAGATATATCTGGATCCCTTGATATAATAGATTATGGAAGTGCATGGCCATGCCGATGTGATTAAGGAGTTAATCAGATGTTATAATCCAGTATGAAGATTGAGAGAGAGATTGAGCTATTAATAGGATGACACAAGTCTCAGCTTATACTAGATCAATATCATAAGGCAAAATAATTTATACATTAGAAACATTACAAGGTTTAGCCGATGTGATCTTTACGTATACTTGGGTAAATATGCTTTGCTAGAGGCTGCTATTAATGCAGTACTAGAAAGGAGTTTCCGTACGTTAACCAAGATATATGTGAACCTATAGGGTCATACACTTAACGTGTTAGAACACCAGATTTGAATAGGATTTAAATCGGGCTCAGTTTGGATAGAGATCCAAGCAGATCGGATAGAGATCCAACTAGAGTCCTGATTGGGCTCGGAAGGGCCCAAGCTAGGACATCTATATATATGAGAGCGAAGGGCTCGTGCATGATATGCCTTTTCGTGCATGCTAATCTGTTAGCCACCACGAGCAAACCCTAGCCATCGCTTCTCTTGATCCCGACCACCATGTCGACTGCTCGAGTGCTAGTACACCTAGATCGGAGTTCCACCCATGGACATGTGGATATCAATAGAAGCGTTGCTATATTGCTTCACTCATCGGCATCACTGATCGAATTGACGGTGTCATTGACTTGAAGGTATCCTAGTGTGGGCGATAGAAAAATTCTGTTTTTGGCTATCGTAGCTGTCACGCTCGAAAATTAGCAACCCAATTTCCAGGACACTTCATGTATTAAATCCCTGTCGAGGAATCAACCAGGGTACACAAAGTGACAATTTAATATACAGATCCAACTCAAACGAATAAACGTTAGAAACTTACATAAGAGGCACTTAGTCCTCACACAGCAGAAGAACAGCAGCGGAACGATGGACTAGCGTAGCTTCAGCTCCACTCCATAGGCAACTCAACTGGGGTATAAGCCTTGGTCCTCCAACACCTAAGAACTTCTTTCTCTGGAGAAGGGTGCATAAAGCAAGACTGAGTACCACCCACCGTACTCAAGAAGTCACACGCGAAATGTAGGTGATGCAAGGGAATTTCAAAGGAATGCATAATAGGGTTCTTTTGCAACAAAGTAGCATTAAAGAGAGGCATAATTTAAAGAGTAGCTCTAATTAAGTTGAAATCTTAAAAGCAGTATTAACCAATCACTGAATAACTCTTACCTAGAGTCATCAAGCCCAAAAGAACCAACCAAACCACTCTAACCAGAGCTATCCAGGTTGAACAGAAAGTAAAACAGATTAATTAAGTAATAATGAGATTAATCACGAGTGACCCTGCATTGTCGTCCTTAACCGTAGGCACGGCTATTCGAATAGTTTTACTCTGATCAGAGGTGCACAACATTACCCACAAGACACAGCCCTATAACATTTCACCATGCGCCTCAATACCACCACGGTACCTTGAAAAAGAGCTATGATAGGACCATCCACCTAGATCCTCCAAGCTTCACACCCCAGGATACCATCACACCCGACATCCCCCTGACGCCCCCATCCGAATAGCAAAGACTTACCCAGTGCAGGGCTATCGGCCATCTCGATGCTCCATCCAGAATCTCTAGACTTCTGGTCATACCATTACCCACGCTGGCTTGTGGTGAGTGCGAGTTTACAGTGTAAAAGTGGCCCATGAACCGGTCCTTAAAGTGTCATGAGTACGACTAGCATAACCATGGACCTTGTACTCACAACCCATCATAGTCAAGTTTTAGTGACATTTAATACATGAACCAGTTCATTGACCAACTAGTAATCATATAAGCCAATATTAACATGTAAGTGGTATTAAATAGCATGATAAAATGTGATACTAGTTTCTAAGCAGGGCTAAGTAATCCTAGGCATCTAGATAAATCATAGTAACGATTCATACTAGTCAAATTATTAGTCTCAAGGTAAACAAGGAATAAGGTAAAACAACATGGGGCATTAACAAAGCAGGTTAAACTCTTCCCAGTGACATTCGAAAATAAATACACATTTTGAATGAAAGCAGAGATTTAAATCATAGGTTCAACATGATCAAGGTTATAACATGTGTGACTTGCCTTGTACTCTCGCTTAACCTCACGAAGCTTGAATGAAGACTTTTGGATCCTTCAGGACGACAAAATCTACACGAGCACGCAAAACAATACAAAAATGCTAAGAAGAACCGAATAAACAGTACAATAAAATAACATTACATGGTTGTATATTAATTAAGGAGAATTATGAAACTTAAATGGATGGAAACATAATTAGGATGAAAAAGATATGAATTTTAGAAGTTTAATTCCATTCACATGAAATGATAAAACTTCTAAGAAAAGGAATAAAATATTCACGAGAATATTTCATGGATTAGATCAAAGAAAACGATTTAAAGGAAACAAGAACAAGATGATGATTGGATTGACGAGAAGGGAACAAGACTAACCAAGCGGTTGAATTGCACTAAGTTAGGATTATGCTAAAGGGAAAGAAAGAACAGAGTTCGATCGATTTACGATGATCATCGAACAGCTTGGATTGCAATGGTGGAATGATCAAGGGAATTCTCAACCAAAGGATTGGTTTAGGTTGCATACGATTGAACAATGACATCACAGATATGAGCATGAACAATTGACTCAACCGGCATTAAACAAAAAGGAACCAAAGGACGGTCGGTTGAGGGTACATGAATAAAAGAAATAACCTCAGGATTATTCCTTTAGATTGAATGAAATGATCGATATACGATCGCCGAACAAATATGTTCATTTAGGTGGAATAGAATGAAATGGAATAACTGAGTTTGAGTTGAGTCAAGGATGGGTCTACTCAAGTTATGATCGACAAACGATATTTTTATTCGACCAACGAATGGAAGATTATCCGAACACAATGAATGACCAGAAACACAAGGATTATTAGATGAGATTATTCTTGATATGCCACTGAAAATTCATTCGGTTCCATATTTACCATTGGCTGTCTCACTGACATGTGGGTCCCGGTGAGACAACCAGTGGCAAATATAGAACCAGGTGAACTTTCAGTGGCAAATATGAAACTTTCCCTTATTAGATCAACACGGTTGGATGATAAGTGGCAATGAATAGTGACCAAAGGACCGGTGATCAATGATAACCCCCGGCGGACGTCACTATCCAATTATTGAACATGAAGTGAGCCAAGGCTAATAGATTATATTCACAAAAAGAAACAAAGTGGTGTTTAGCCAAGGTGAATGCCGATGGATAGGGAACTCTGGTTCAAGGAAAAGAATGGCGGCCAACGACAGTCCATGGCAACTCGAACCTCCAGAGCGAAACGCAGTGGAATAAAGGAAGCATCGCGTGTTCTAGGATTAGGAGGTTCCATTTTCAAGGTTGGTTAGATGGAGAACAAAGGAACTATATGAATCGGACCCAACGAACAATGACATGGATTGGAATGAAGGAATGATAGGTAAATGCGATGGCTCAACACAAATTGGAATGGAGGAATGACAAACGATGGTCATGGGTCAACGAGGTAGACGGGAATCGATGTACGAGTATATAGATCGAAAGCGACGAATGACGCCACAGAGTGGAATAAGATAACAATGACAAGCTATGACGTTCAAAGGCATAGGACATATTCAACATACTACAAGATTACATCAAAACATGAATAATGAACAACGGACATGATAGATTAGAACTACCTAAACTATATATACAACAATTTAATCGATTGGAATAAGATAATAGGGAACTAAAGGTATAATAGACTAAAATCAATCAATTGATAGTGAGATATATGACTGTAGATCGACGATATGATTAATGGAGGGATTGGAACAAATTGATACAACATAATCATAGCAATTTGAATAAACAGATCAGAAAAGCAAGGAAGGAAGATGGATCCTCACCGAGGGGCGACGATGAAGACGAACAGAAACGGCTATGGTTGAATCAAGGTCGGCAATGAGAAAGATGATGGAGCAGCTTGATCGGAAGGTCAAAAGGCGATGAAGAGGATGAACGGGTTAGAACAAAGGCTACACATATAACCATCTAATTAACGAGAATAGGAAACAAAGAAGGACAAGGGAGATGTATTCTCACCAAGGGAACGGAGATCGGGCGTAGTTCTCTGTTCTTTTTGGCCGGGTGATGGCCGGCGACGGGGAAGTTGAACAGAGAAACTGATGGAATTGTGCCCAAAAAATTCTAGGGGAACCGGAAGTTCCGACTCTAGCCAGAAGTTCTGGGTTCTGGAGCATCCGGAAGTTCTGGTAGGACCAGAAGTTCTGGGTCAGTCCCAGTGTTCGATTTTCTGGATGAACCAGAAGTTCCGGGTTCTGGATGAACCAGAAGTTCCGGTTGGACCAGAAGTTCCGGGCCGAAATAATTAATTTGATACAGAAGGTCTATTTCAGAAGTTCTGGATGGGATCTGGAAGTTCCGGTGGCCGGAAGTTCCGGTGGCCGGAAGTTCCGGACCGCACGAACAGATTAGATCTGTTAGGCTTTAATGCAGATTAAAGGCCCCACATTGGTGCACTATATAAAGAGGGGTGGGGCTACCACGTGAAGGCTGCTGTTCATTGTTACTTCACCCTAACCCTAGCAGCCACCCTCTCTCTCTCTCCTCAATCACAAGGGTTGTGGTTGATTTCTTTCCGATCTCGCAAGTGGTGCTAGCATGCCGGAGTGAGGTAATCCCGTCCCTGTACGTGTGGATATCGTAGAGGCACCGTTGCTGCATCGGTGCTCATCTTCATCTTGTGGAGTTCACCGGATCATCGGATCGCGTCGTCTTCATCACCGGATCACCGACGAACGAACAGAGTTGTGAGGGGTAGCTCGAGGACGCACTTCATCGACTCTACTTCTGCTGCCTGAGCGCGTCTTGAGGCTCTAGGTAACGATCCATGATCCTATTACACGCATGGTTCCTAGGCTAACGGGGTAGATTGATGAAATTAAGCGCTAGCGTAGCCTCCCCATAACCCAACAGTGGTATCAGAGCCTACGTTCATAGTGTTCGATCTGGATCGATCACATTTGGTGCTATGTGATGGAAATAGATTGGATCTATTATTTTTGTCGTCGGATTTCCGGAATTTCCGGGCCAAAATAATTTTCGATACAGAATGTTATTTTCGGAAGTTCCGTGTATGACTCGGAAGTTCCGGGTCCGGAAGTTCCGGTTAGACCGGAAGTTCCGGTTAGACCGGAAGTTCCGGACAGAAATAAATTCCGTACAGAAGGTTATTTTCGAAAGTTCCGGGTGTAGCCGGAAGTTCCAGGCCAAAAATAAATTCGAGTCAGAAGGTTAATTTCAGAAGTTCCGGCCCTGAGCCGAAAGTTTTGGGTCTGTTTTCAGTTGCGCATAGTCTCCGCCTAACTTATTTTTGCAGAGAATGTTGTGACTGGTATGGCCTTGCAAAGTATATGATATGCGCTTGTAATAACATGGCCTGCATGTCATGGTTGATTGCAGCCTAAGGCTATTCAAATATTATATGACCTGCGCGTCGACATGTGATGCTTCTGCTCATGTAACTAGTATAGTGCTATTAGATGTAATAGGCTGATACAGGTTCATGGAGGCCTGAAGCGGTATGACTCGATGGACAGGAACCATGGAGATGAAGATCACCATGTGAGGGGGCCGTACTCAGTCACAGTCAATATGATTGCCCGCGATGTTTACTTAAGTTCCTGTCGTACTATTCTTTCATGTTGCATGTGCGGTAGGCATCGTTACCCTGATAGAATAGTTTCCCTCAGAAAATTAAGTATTGATGCTCTTTCTAATAGCTGCACCTACTGAGGATGTGATCACTGTATGGTGGGTCTACCAAAGTAGGGTGCCATCTTTTATCTCAATCAGTTAGGGTGGTGTCGGACACCACATACATAGTATTGGTTGACTTAACAAAGCTATCAAAACGGTTTTGGGTTTTGGGGCATGGAGTTGAGTGTCGGACATTGGATGTCACCTCAACGAACAAGAGTCACATAT
>KE372698.1:88326-99309 GCA_000418225.1 Zizania latifolia | reverse complement strand
TTCTCAAACAAGAAAATAAAGATTACATTCTGGAGAAACCCCACCCTGATGAACCGAAGGATGATACGCCACTGGCTAAGAGGCGGGCTTATGAGAAGCACGCCAGTGATTCAGTGGATGTCAGCTATCTCATGCTTGCTTGCATGTCCTCTGAGCTTCAGAAGCAATATGAGGACAGAGATGCCTACGATATGATCGTTGGGCTGAAAGGCATGTTTGAGAACCAAGCGAGGACCGAGAGGTATAATATCTCTAAGTCTTTATTTGGGTGCAGGTTGGCAGAGGGCAGTCCTGTGAGTCCTCATGTGATCAAGATGATTGGTTACGTGGAGAACTTGTAGAAACTTGGCTCTAAGCTTGATGATGACTTGTCCACAGATGTGATACTTCAGTCGCTCCCTGCGAGCTTCGAGCTGTTTATTATGAATTTTCATATGAATTGCATGAAGAAAACATTGGCTCAGTTACATGGCATGCTTAAGACGGCCGAGGAGAGCCTCAGGAAAAATTCTAGTCATGTGATGATGGTTCAGAAGGAGAATAAAAAGAGGAAGCGAAAGGGTAAGGCTAAAGCTCCAGATGCGATCTCAAGCTCCAAGTCTAACTCGGCTGAAAAGTCCAAGTTGGGTGCCGCTGCTTCTGACACTTGCCACCACTGCCATAAGCCTGGCCATTGGCGGAGGAACTGCAAGTTGTACTTGGAGGAACAAAAGAAAAAGAAGGAAAGTGTACTTCCGCTTCAGGTATAAATGTTATTGAAATTTACCTTGCTACTCGTCCAAGTGATTCGTGGGTATTTGATACCGGATCAATGATTCACACTTGTAAATCGTTACAGGGACTGAATAGGATAAGGAAGTATGCAAGAGGTGAATTGGATGTTCGCGTCGGCAATGGTGTAAAAGTTGCTGCGTTGGCCGTCGGTGTCTATTCTTTGTCGCTACCCTCAGGATTAGTTTTGGAGTTAAATAATTGTTATTTTATTCCCGCCTTAGGCAGAAACATTATCTCTTCGTCATGTTTAGAGGAAGACGGTTTTGAATTCATAATAAAGAACAAGTGTTGTTTGTTATTTTCGAATGGTATGCTCTATGGTGTTTGTCCATTGGTGAATGGCTTGTATATTTTGAATCTTGATGATACACACGTTTATAACATTAATACCAAGAAACATCGACTAAATGATTTGAATCCTACCTATGTTTGGCATTGTCGTTTGGGTCATATAAATGAGAAGTGCATCTAAAAGCTTCATAGAGATAGACTTTTGAAGTCTTTTGATTTTGAATTATTTGACACATATGAGTCTTGTTTACCTGGCAAAATAACTAAGACTCCTTTCACTGGTCAAAGTGAGAGGACGAATGAGCTATTGGCCATTGTACATACTGATGTATGTGGACCGATGAGTTCTACAGCTAGAGGTGGTTTTCAGTACTTCATAACTTTTACCGACGACTTTAGTAGATTTGGTTATATCTACTTAATGAGGCATAAGTCAGAATCCTTTGAAAAGTTCAAGGAGTTCCAGAATGAAGTATAAAATCATACTGGCAAGACAATTAAATTTCTACGATCGGATCGTGGAGGTGAATATTTGAGCCATGAGTTTAATGATCATCTGAAGCAGTGTGGAATTGTTCCACAGCTGACTCCACCTGGCACGCCTCAGTGGAATGGGGTGTCTGAGCAGAGAAACCGAACCTTGTTGGACATGGTCCGATCGATGATGAGTCAGGTTGATCTTCCATTGTCTTTTTGGGGACTTGCTTTAGAAACTGCTGCTATCACGTTAAATAGAGTTCCATCTAAATCTGTAGAGAGGACACCATATGAGACATGGACTGGGAGGCGTCCCGGGTTGTCTTTTCTAAAGATTTGGGGTTGTGAGACTTATGTAAAGTGTTTGACGTCTGATAAGCTCACGCCCAAATCTGATAAATGCTTCTTTGTGAGATATCCTAGGAAAACCAAAGGATATTACTTTTATAACCGGGAAGAAGGCAAAGTGTTTGTCGCCCAGAATAGTGTTTTTCTAGAGAAAGAGTTTCTCTCGAAAGGGGTTAGTGGGAGCACGGTGCATCTCGAAGAAGTTCGAGAGCCACCAGAAATTGTTTCATCTCCTATCGAACCGCAACTCGATATGCAAAGTGTTACAGAACCTATTGCTGAGACACCAGCCCCACGACGGTCGGAAAGGTTGAGTTGTGCGCCCGAGCGGTTTGCGTTTCTGACCACTGGGCAGCGCGATGTATTATTGTTGGACAATGATGAACCTAAGACCTATACGGAAGCGATGATGGGACCAGACTCTAAGAAATGGCTTGGAGCCATAAGATCCGAGTTAGAATCCATGTGAGAGAACCAAGTTTGGAACTTGGTCGATCCACCCGATGGTGTAAAAACTATTGAGTGTAAATAGATTTTCAAGAAAAAGATAGACGTTGATGGAAATGTTCACATCTATAAGGCACGATTGGTAGCGAAAGGTTTCAGACAGATTCAAGGTGTTGATTATGATGAAACATTTTAGCCCGTCGCTATGCTAAAGTCTATCCGGATCATCCTATCAATTGCCATATTTTATGACTATGAGATATGGCAAATGGATGTCAAGACGGCTTTCCTTAATGGAAACCTAAGTGAGGATGTGTACATGACACAGCCTGAAGGTCTTGATGATCCAGAGAATGCTGGGAAAGTTTGCAAGCTACAACGGTCCATTTATGGGCTGAAGCAGGCTTCTCGGAGTTGGAATCTTCGTTTTGATGAGGTAGTCAAAGGGTTTGGCTTCATCAAAAACGAAGAAGAACCTTGTGTTTATAAAAAGGCTAGTGAGAGCTCACTTGTGTTTCTGGTCTTATATGTAGATGATATATTGTTGATCAGAAATGATATTCCTATGTTAGATGCTGTTAAGGCTTCCTTGAAAAAAAGTTTCTCAATGAAAGATCTTGGAGAGGCAACATACATCTTAGGCATAAAGATCTATAGAGATAGATCGAGAAGGTTAATTGGATTAAGCCAAAGCATATACATTGACAAGGTATTGAAACGGTTCAATATACAGAATTCCAATAAAGGTTTCCTGCCGATGTCACATGGTATTTCTCTCAGCAAGAGTCAGTGTCCTTTGACACCTGATGAGATGGAGAAGATGAGTACGATCCCGTATGCCTCCACAATCGGATTCATCATGTATGCCATGCTTTGTACACGCCCAGATATTTCTTATGCTCTAATTGTTATGAGCATATATCAGTCAAACCCGGATAAAAGTCACTGGGCGGTTGTAAAGTGTATCCTTAAGTACTTGAGAAGAACTGAGGATATGTTCCTGGTCTATGGTGGTGAGGAGGAGCTCGTTGTAACTGGTTACACGGATGCTAGCTTTCAAACCGACAAAGATGATTCATGGTCACAGTCAGGATTTGTGTTCTGCCTCAATGGAGACGCAGTGAGTTGGAAAAGTTCGAAGCAAGAAACGGTTGCGGATTCTACCACAGAGGCCGAGTATATCACAGCTTCAGAAGCTGCGAAAGAGGCAGTTTGGATCAAAAAGTTTGTTTCTGAGTTGGGTGTCGTCCCTAGTGCGTCCAGTCCAGTGGCTCTCTATTGTGATAATAGTGGTACCATTGCGCAAGCCAAGGAGCCTAGGTCGCATCAGAAGTTCAAGCACATACTACGGCGCTATCACCTGATCCGTGAGATTATAGATAGTGGTGATGTGAAGATATGCAAAGTGCACACGGATTTGAACATTGTAGATCCTTTGACGAAGCCTCTCTCATAGCCTAAGCATGAGGCGTACTTGAGCTCAATGAGTATTAGATACTTGCGTGAGTGAGTCCAGTGTATGTGAGAGAAAGTGTCTTGTCTATGCTTATATACATTTGGATAATTTGTTATCTTGTTCCTCGAATAAATGTCTTTTACATTGATCAGCAAGTTGATAACTTGTTTGTGAGACTCTTTGTATTACGATGTTGTTCAAAATGATCCCTAATATCGTATCGTCATGTGGGACAGTGATGATTTATAGATTAGCACATCCATCTAATTGATGATCATGTTTCACAGATCATAGACATAGAGATATTAAATCAGTGATGTTGACTCATGTTAGTGAACATGGAGTTAGATAGACCCACCTTGAGATACTGTTGGAATTGTTATTGTAATATGCCATCAGTTGTCATCTCAAATGGTGTACATGCAGAATCCTTAGACCTGAAATCGTCATTGATTCCAGAATATGTAGTAGCACACTTAGGGGCTTCCAAACGCTATTCCGTAACAGGGTGGTTATAAAGGTTGCTTTCGGGTGTGTCACGAAATATGTCGTGGGATGTGAGCGGTCAAGATGGAATTTACCCACTCCTAATAACGGGAGAGACGTCTTTGGGCCCTCGAGGTAGTTGGATTGGAAAAGTGCTTGGCCATGCCACTATGACTAAAGAGTTAGTCATGATTGAATCCACTACTTGATCGAGTGAAATGTGAAGCTATCCAACAAGGGTGGCACGTATCTCGCCTTGAGCTTGACTGATGTCGTATGGTAAAGGGATTGGTGTTTGTGTATTTTAAGGTTCAGAAAGTATGATTTTGACTTTGTATGCATTCGGGGGTCAATATGTGCTGCTAGGTACCGCTATTGATCGGCGATCCGGAAATGGTTTTCGGGTAGCGGCCGTTTGCGTATGAACCTATCGGGTCGCACGCTTAAGGTGATGGAATTCGAATCTTGCAAAGAATTGGTTCTTGTGCAAGTGGGAGATTGATGAAATTGTGCCCAAGAAAATTCTGGGGGAACCGAAAGTTCCGGCTGTAGCCGGAAGTTCTGGGTTCTGGAGCATCCGGAAGTTCTGATAGGACCAGAAGTTCCGGGTCAGTCCCAGTGTTCAATTTTCTGGATGAACCGAAAGTTCTGAGTTCTGGACGAACCGGAAGTTCCGGTTGGACCGGAAGTTTCGGGCCGAAATAATTAATTCGATACAGAAGGTCTATTTCGGAAGTTCCGGATAGGATCCGAAAGTTCCGGTGGCCGGATGTTCTAGACCGTGTGAACAGATTAGATCTGTTAGGCTTTAATGCAGATTAAAGGCCCACGTTGGTGCACTATATAAAGAGGGGTGGGGCTAGCACGTGAAGGCTGCTGTTCATTGTTACTTCACCCTAACCCTAGCCGCCACCCTCTCTCTCTCCTCGATCACAAGGGTTGTGGTTGATCTCTTTCCGATCTCGCAAGCGGTGCTAGCACGCCGGAGTGAGATAATCGCGTCCCTGTACGTATGGATACCGTAGAGGCACCGTTGCTGCATCGGTGCTCGTCTTCATCCCGTGGAGTTCGCCGGATCGTTGGATCGCGTCGTCTTCATCGCCGGATCGTCGACGAACAAACAGAGTTGTGAGGGGTAGCTCGAGGACGCGCTTCATCGACTCTACTTCCGCTGCCCGAGCGCGTCTCGAGGCTCAAGGTAGCGATCCATGATCCCATTACACGCATGGTTCCTAGGCTAACGGGGTAAATTTTTGAATTTAAGTGCTAGGGTAGCCTTCTCATAACCCAATAGAAACAACGGCTGCCATCTAGCTATTCTAAATTTTTTCCTAGACAAACGGTGGGCAGCAGGAGGTTTGGCTGGCCAGCAATGATGCAGCAAGGGGCTGGGCGCATGGGCTACAGGGGTAGTGGCCACGGTCGGTGGTGGCACGTGTCAGCCGTAACCTCTCGCCAAAGAAAATCCAGCGAGAACGGCGAGGAAAACAAAGACACACAAACAGAAGAACAATACAGAACTGGACGCAAGAAAACTTCTTTATTTCTGTTGTGGTGCCTCTCTTGTTCGGTACAAACCGTGGCTGCTAGGCAGCTTTATATAGCCTTTAATCTGACGCTAAGTTTGGAAGAAACCAAAGCAAAAGGCAAACCAGAAAAGAAAGGCAAAAGCTAATCTCTGCCGTGATACAGGGACACGCTTAGGAGGATTACTTGCCAAACTGAGCTCAACGCAATCTGTAGCAAAGGAAGAAAACAGGAAATCAGGATTACTTGCCATGCTCACATTTCATCCCCTAAGCTTGAATTTCCTTGTCGATCTTGACGACGCCCAGCTTTACATGCAGTTCACAGAAGCGATCTCGTGAGAGCGGCTTCGTCAGAATGTCGGCAATCTGCTCTTCAGTGCGGACGTGCTCAATGTCCATCTTCACATCTCTGACACATTCTCGAATGAAATGAAATCTCACGTCTATATGCTTGCTTCGGTCGTGGAAGACGGGATTCTTACTGAGGGCTATCGCCGATTGGCTGTCCATTTTCAGCAAGAAAGTTGTGCGCTACTCGTTCTTCAGTTCTGCAAGCAGTTGCGCCAGCCATACACCTTGACAGGCCGCCATTGTACCTGCAATGTATTCCGCTTCACAGGACGACAACGCGATGACCTTTTGCTTTTGGGACTGCCAAGTCATGGGGCAGGAGCCGAGGAAGAACAACACGCCAGTCGTGCTCTTTCTTGTATCAACGTCACAGCCCATGTCGGCGTCGCTGTACCCGAGCAGCTTCAGCTCCTTGCCACCATGCTTGTAGTAGTAGCCATAGTCGATCGTGCTCACGATGTAGCGTAGGATCCGCTTCACCGCGTTGAGGTGCTCGGTGGTGGAGTTCTCCATGAACCGGCTGACGTAGCCGACGACGAAGGCTATGTCTAGCTAGGTATGCACCAAGTACCGGAGGCAGCTGACGATGCCCCGATACTCAGTGGCGTCCACCGGCGTTGCTGTGCTGATCTTCGATAGCTTTAGGCGGGCCTCTATGGGAGTGTGGCACGGGTTGCAGCTCGCCATGCCCACGCGCTCCAGGATTTTTCGCGCGTATGCCACCTGAGAGACAGTGCAATCCCATCGTCCCCCTATCGCACCTCAATGCCAAGATAAAAACAGAGTAAGCCCAGATCACTCATCTTGAACTTGGCGCTCATCTCCTGCTTGAACTTCGCGATCTCGGTGGCATCGTTCCCAGTGATGATGAGGTCATCGACGTAGATCCCCACTAGCAGCCGAGAAGCGCCCTTGCCACGAGCATAGACAGCGTGCTCCGACGCGCTGTGGTTGAAGCCGAGCGCCACCAGCATCTCGTCAAGCTTGGCATTCCACGCGCACGGTGCCTGACGCAGTCCGTAGAGCGCCATGTCCAGGCGCAACACCTTATCCTCGTGGCCGTTGACGATAAAACCGGGCGGCTGCCTGATGTAGACCTCCTCGACTAGCTCCTCGTTGAGAAACACGGACTTTACGTCTATGTGGTGCACCGGCCACGCCTCTTGGGCGGCAAGTGCCAACAACAGCCGCACTGACTCGATGCGGGCCACGGGCACGAAGACCTCGTCAAAGTCTACGCCTGGCTGCTAGACGTATCCCTTTGTGACGAGCCGCGCCTTGTGCGTGACCACCTCGCCGACGGCGTTCTTCTTCACCTTGTACACCCACTTCAACCTGATCGGCCGATGACCGGGTGGAAGGGGCACCAGACGCCACGTCTGGTTGCTCTAGATGGAGTCCATCTCCTCAATCATGGCGCGACGCCAGGACTGATCCTTCTCATCCTCGACGAAGGTGGCTGGCTCCTCCTCAATCTACAAATGAAGCTCGGTAGCTACCTGACGCGTGGCGAAGCGAGGTGGTGACGCCGCTCCGAGGATGTTGTCGATGGTGCGGTACCTCGGCTTGGCATCATCGTTGTCGGCGTCTCAATATTCCTCCGCGTTTGGAGGTGGCGAGACGAACTCCGGCTAGGACAGTGGAGGCGACGACGACACTAGAGTCGCGGGAGGAGGAGTCGGTGCTGCGGGTGACATCACAGGTGTGCCCGCCACCGGAGTGCCAGGGCTCACTGCAGAGGCTGGCGTAGGGGGCTCTGGTGAGCCCGTAGTGGTGTCGGCGTCCACGTGCCCGGCGCCCAGCTCCATCGAGTGGTACTCCACGATGAGGTCCGAACCTTCCACCAGGTCCTCGCCCTCATCCTTCCAACTCCAGGGCGTCGCCTCGTCGAAGACCGCGTCTCTAGACACGACGGCACGACGCGTCGTTGGGTCATAGAAGCGCCACGCCTTGGCGCCCGGTTCGTACCCGAGGAAGACAACTGGAGTACCGCCATCGTCGAGCTTCTTCAGGTGCGGCTTCGTCGCCTTCATGTACGCCATGCACCCGAACGTGCGCAGGAAGTGGACATCCGGCCTACGCCCATGCCAGGCCTCATACGGCGTCATGCCGTCGATGGCCTTGGTAGGCCCCCGGTTCAGGAGGAAGATGGCGGTGGCAACCGCTTCGCCCTAGAACATCGCCGGCATGTTTCGGCTCTTCAACAGACTGTGTGCCATGGTGACCACAGTCTGGTTCCGCCGTTCAACGATGCCATTCTACTGTGGCGTGTACGGCGCCGTGTGCTGCCGCTCGACACCGTGGTTAGCGCAGTACTCCTCGAACTCAACAGAGGTGAACTCAGCCCCGTTGTCAGTGCGTAGGGCGCGCAAACACTGGCCTGTCTCCACCTCCACCTTCGCCTGGAACTTCTTGATGGCGGTGAGCGTGTCGCTCTTGGCGACGAGCAACATCACCCACATGTACGTGCTCCTGTCATCAACCAGCAGAAGGAAGTACTTCTTACCACCGGGTGTCGCCGGCGTGATAGGGCCGCACAGGTCGCCATGGACCAGGTCCAGCAGCCCCTCCACCCGCCGCTTCACCTGCGACGGAAACGGGATTCTCTTCAGCTTGGTAGTGACGCAGTCGGAGCAGAGCTGATGGATGTGCTCAACGTGGGGCAACCCGTGCACCATGCCCTGCTGCCCGAGCTTGCGCAGAGCGTCGAAGTGGAGGTGGCCGTAACGTTCGTGCCATAGCCACGCGCTGTCGCTGGTGCGCGCGGCTAGGCAGAGCAGTCGCCCAATCTTCACGCGCAGCAGGTACAATCGATTTGCCGACCGCTGGACCCACGCGATCAGACGCCCCTTGTCATCGCGGATCCGGAGGACACCATCGTTGGTATGGACATCGCAGCCACCCTCGTCGAACTGGCCAAGGCTGATGATGTTGGTCGTCAGCCTCGGGATGAAGTACACCCCCATAAGCGAGATGTGTTCGCCGGTCTTGCCCTCGAACAGCACGGTGCCGGATCCTTCAATTGCGACCTCCGAGCCGTCGCTGAACTTGATGGTGCCACAGATCGCCGTGTCGATGTCGATGAAGGCGTTCCGGCATCCTGACATGTGGTTGGTCACCCCACTGTCGAGGTACCAGAGGCTGTCGTCGCGCTCCGTCTCGCCATCGAGCTGTGCAAAGACCTTCTCCTCCACGACATGTAGAGGCTGATGCTCGGACGGTGATGGAGCCGTAGCGACGTGTGGTGACGGTGGCGTGTTGGGGAAGACATCGGCTCAAGCCATCAGCAGCGTCGGCTCTGAGTCCTCTTCAGCTTTCGCGATGTGGGCCTCCCCCTTGGGCTTGCTGCGGCAATCCTTGGCCCAATGGCCATATTTCCTGCAGCGCCTGCACTGGTCACGGCTGATGCCCTGTCCTCCGTTGGATTGGGCCTTGTTGCCGTCGCGTGGCCCGGAGCCAGAGCTCTCGCCCTTGCCACGCCCCTTGCCTTGCCTGCGGTCGCCGCGCTTCTTGCCGTCGACGCCGCTGGAGCTGCTCCAGCTGCCCTTCCCCTCGGACTCGCGGAGCTTGAGCCTAGCGAGCCACTCCTCTTCGCAGAGAAGCAGCCGGCCCTAGTTGTCGACGACGGGTGGTGGCTTGCGCCGCTGTTCGACAGCGCGCAGCCTGCCGGTCACCTCCTCCACGGAGATGTCGTTGATGTTGAACAGAGTCTCGATGGAGATCGCCACCTGAGCAAGGTGTTCCGGCACAACCTGCAGTATTTTCCTTACCACCTCGGCGTCGGTGATGTTGTCGCCGAGAAGACGTAGATCAGCGACGAGCTTGGTGATGCGGTTCGCAAAATCTTCCGCGTTTTCCACGTCCTTCCACACCAAGGCGCTAAACTCACGCCGGAGTTGCTGCGCGTTGGCCTCGCGCACCCACTGGACCCCGACGCGGATCCGCTTGATTGCTGCCCACGCTTCAGCCGCCGTCCTCCTTTCACGGAGACCGGCCAGCATGTCGGGTGGCACAGAACGTAGGATCGTAGCGAGCGCCAGCCGATCGTGACGGTACTCGATCTCCTCGCCTTCCTCCGGTTCGACGGTGTACCACCACCCTGCCGCCTCCAAGTTCACCTGCATCAACATTGCCCACTCTTGGTAGTTGGTGCGTGTGAGCATGGGGAACTGAGTACCGGCAGCGGATGTCTCCGCGACGGTGCTGTGGACGACGACCTCGCGACGCCCTCCGCGCGGGGCCAGCGAGTGCGAGACGCAGCGACCTCGTCGCCCTTCACGGCCATTGTCCAGCGGAGCAGAGTAGTGATCCATCCCTGACTCGAAGAAGCTTTAATATCAAATGTCAGCCGTAACCTCTCTCCAAAGAAAATTCGGCGAGAACGGCGAGGAAAACAAAGACACACGAACGGAAGAACAATACAGAACTTGACGCAAGAAAACTTCTTTATTTCTGTTGTGGTGCCTCTCTTGTTCGGTACAAACCGTGGCTGCTAGGCAGCTTTATATAGCCTTCAATCTGACGCTAAGTTTGGAAGAAACCAAAGCAAAAGGCAAACTAGAAAAGAGAGACAAGAGCTAATCTCTGCCGTGATACAGGGACACACTTAGGAGGATTACTTGCCAAACTGAGCTCAACGCAATCTGTAGCGAAGGAAGAAAACAGGAAATCAGGATTACTTGCCATGCTTACGGCACGGCGGCAGCTTGGCGGTGGCTGTAGCAGGGAGCACGGCCGGCGGCTGGGTGCAGCGGCGGCGAGGCAAGCAGAAGCAGCGGGGGCGCGGATGGGCTGGTGGCGTTGCACGGAGAGAGGAGGGGCAGG
>KE372698.1:74867-87966 GCA_000418225.1 Zizania latifolia | reverse complement strand
CGGCTGGAGAGGGAGCAGCGGCGCGGCCAGGAAGAAGAGCACGCGCGCAGGAAAGAAAAGAAGCAGCGCACGGGAGGAAGAAGAAAGGCAGGAGAGAGAAGAGGAAAAGGGAAAAAAAGGAGGAAAGAGAATAAGAAAGGGGAAGAAAAGGAAAAAGGGGGAAAAGGGAGGGCTTTTCTGCAAAAATTTTCTCAATTTCGATTTCCAAACTTTCGAACGGATTTTCAAGGTTTGACACGAATTCAAACGGACACCATAGAATATTACGAAATATTCTATAGTTCGGAAAAATTAATAATTTTGCATTCGTGTCGAAATTAGGAAATTCCGATTTTGAATACAAAACCACTAATTTTAAAAGGAATAGGAAACCTTTCAAACTAAGTTTGAAAGATTGGAATTCAAGGAATTTGGATGAAATCCAAATTTAACTATTAAATTCAAATTTCACGAATGAGAAGGGAATTCGATGGAATGAGATTTTCAATGAAGAAAGGGATTCAAAGGCTTGTTCGGATACATGATAAAAGAACGGGATATGATTGAAGATCAGATCAAAGATCGGAGAGATAAAGAGGGATTTTTAATTAAAATTATTGCTTTCGTTCTCTTTGTAAGTAAGAAATTTAAATCCACTGCTCCAAAAATTAACGAAAATTTTTGGGAAGCAAATTTTAAAGCTAGGAAACTTTAGGAAAAACTTTCCCGCTAAAGATTTTAAAATGAAATTTTTAAACCCGTATTTTAGCTTTCCTTTATTTTAATTACTTTTGCTGTTAATAATTTCTAGAAATCAATTTATTATTTAATTTTTAAATTACCAAAAAATCGGTCTGTGACAGTAGCATCCGCGTTCCCCAACAGAATGAGCTAGTTAAATCTGACCTAGAACCTGACACATGGGATAGATTAAAGCGAGCTATGCGGGGTAGATCCATCGCTTAGACCAAGGAGATAGGTCCGTAGAAAAATACTATTAGGATCTGTAAATAGGTATGTTGCGTTGTGAGGTAGAGGAGGATGAGGATGATAAGATAGCTCGTTTTTATGGGAGGTTGATACAAGAAATTCAGGACATAGTTGCCTACAAAGAATACAATTCTATTAACCGATTATTTCATCTAGCTATGTTAGCTGAATTGGAATTGCAGGAAAGGCACTAGATAAAAAGAACAGTTGGAGAGGCATGCCTACATCAAGGCCTCTAGTTGAGCAAGGAAAAAGCACTCCCACCGTTGTTCGGACTTCTACACCTTCCACCAATATGCGATTAGAGGCACCAACACCATCGTCACGAGCTACTAATGTGAGTAAATCTGTTTGTTTGTAGGTACCCACCAAAAGTGCATTATCGGTTGTCTCCATGGGATGAACAAGGGATATCCAATGCTTTAAATGCAAAGGGATAGGCCATGTGCAACATGACTATCCGAACCAAAGAGTTCTCATTGCTACAGATGATGGTGAGTATACTAGTGCTAGTGATGTTAAAGATGAATCAATACTTGCCGCTAACAATGCAGGCGACGAAGGCTATAGTGATGACGATGTGGAGCAAATAGGTGTTGTAGATACAAGCAAGTTTTTTAGCATTGTAGTACAATATGTGCTAAGTGCTCAAATAGAGAAAGCAGAGCAAAATCAGCGCCATAACTTGTTTCAATCAAGGTTCGTGGTAAATAATAGAGCATGTCGTGTTATCATTGATAGCAGGAGTTGCAGCAACCTTCCTAGTTTAGTTTTAGTTGAGAAGCTTGGGTTGTCCACGTAACCACACCCATGGCCTTACTACATCCAATGGTTCAACTCTTGTGGTAAGTTGAAGGTAAGTAAAGTTGTGAGAGTGCAATTTTCTATTGGAAACTACCATGATAGTGAAATTTTAATGTTGTTCCTATGCAAGCATATTCTTTGCTATTGGGTAGGCCTTGAAAATATAATAGAGATGCATTGCACCATGGTAGAATTAACACATACACTTTCCACGCAACGGCAAAAAGATAGAGTTGCTACCAATGACTCCCGCTTAAATTTTAAAAGATGACGTAGCACGAGCTGAGAGTGAGAAAATTAATTGAATCCAAGTCTGAAAATCAGCAAGTAGCTAAAGATATTTTTCCACCTAAAAATAAGAAAAAGGAATCGCGTGCTAGGAAAGACACACTTAAGTTAGAAGGTACTTCCATGTTAGCTACTTAATCTAAAATTTCTGAGTTGATTGCAAACAAATCTATTTTCTATGCTTTGATTTGCATGAATGCTTTCTTTACACTTGAGGATTTGCCTTCCTCCTTACCATGTTCCATTGCTAACATTTTGTTGGAGTTTGCTGATGTATTTTCAAGTGAAATACCTCTAAGGCTGCTAACTTTAAGAGGAATTGATCAAATCTATTTGATTCCAGGAGTATATGGTTTTAATCTTCATGCTCCAATGAATTTGTTGTCTTTTTCAACTTCTGAAAAAGTAAACTTTAATGCTAAGTCACTTACTGAATTTATGCTTAAGTTACATGAGACCACTAAAGAAAATATTGAGCATATGAATGCCAAGTATAAACTTCCTGGTAGTCGAGGTAGAAAGGAACATATTTTTCATCCAGGTGATCTTGTTTAGTTATACTTGAGAAAAGATAGGTTTTTTGATTTGCGCAAGTCTAAATTAATGTCACGCACTGCTGGTCCTTTTAATGTTCTTGTAAAGATTAAAGACAATGCATACAAGATTGATCTGCCTGTAGGTTATGGTGTGAATGATATATTTAATGTCGTCGATTTAAAGCCATACTTGGGTAAGAAGGGTGACAATGAGTCGAGGATGACTCCAATTCAAGAGGGAGAGGATGATGAGGACATCACTTTTATTAATACACACATACAAACCTCAACATCTCATGAAGTGCCAAGGATGCCAAGGATGCAAGGACCGATGATTCGTGCATGTGTATGACAACTTAGCCATCAGGTCAATGTGTTCCTATGTTCGCATAAAAATATCTCTTAGAATGGAATGCTATTTAATCATTGTGATGATTTAATTATCATTATAAACCTTAGAGATGACTATAGAGAATAGCACAAGAATCCATGTATAGAAGAGCAGCCAACAAATGTATGAAGAATCATATTCCTGAATCCAATTCAGTTTCAGACTAGAAGACGTTAATTTTAAACGGCCATAACTTTTGATCCAGAAGGAGTTTTGATCTCCACCAGTACTTGTTGAGCTTATGAAGTCTACTTAAGGATGGATTTGGTCTCATGTCAAAATTACACATAATTTGACAGGAATATCAAAACAAGTCAAGTCATTTTTCCTGTCTGGGTCAGATTGGGTTTTGGGCCTTATAATGAGTCTCGTTCAGCTGGCCCATGTTTTGGCCGACCTCCACGCCCCCTATCATATAAATACTAGGCATCCACCACTTTTAGGGTTTGGGTTTTGCTTAGATTAATCTGCTATGCTGCATTTTCACCATTAGATTGGTTTGTAGAACCCCAATTTTGTGCTGAATTTTCTATTTGCAATTCCATATATTGTTTTCCTTGTTCTTGTGAATTTTTTTGATTGTTTGCAGGAGCAATAACCTTCGCGGTTAGGTTGATTACGTGAGAGCGTGGTTGATAATGACTAGACCCATAGGTGTAACGATTGCGAGGTGAAGATATGCTGATCGGCAGCCTCAAAACGTCAACGTTCACATGTCACCAAATCAAACCTATCGAAAGATCGGGCACCAACTCGCTTTAGCTATTGATGAGTTGCTTGATGAATTAGTCAACTCGACTTATTTTTCCAAGCTAGACCTTAAGAGTGGATGAGAGAACTTGATGAGGATAAAATTGCCTTTAAAACATATAATGGACATTTCTAATTCAAGGTAATGCCATTTTGTTTGACTAATGCTCATACTACCTTTCGATGCCTATGTCATCTTGACTCTCAACCTTTGGTATCTGATCTACAACGAAAATCTATGACAAAGTTGATTGATTTACAATACAAATTCTAATATAAAAAGGGGCCAGATAATCAGCTAGCAGATGCTTTATCACATGTTGGTCATTTATTCCAGTTGCACACAATCTCCACTGTTCAACCGCTCTAGGAGCAAGAGATTCTTAACTCTTATGTTATAGATCCATGAGTTCAAGAATTGTTACAGGAGTTAGCTGTGACAAGTACTAATGCACAAGGATACTCATTGTCGGATGGCCTCATCAAGCACAATGACAAAATCTAGGTTGGGGCTAACCCGGCCTTGCACACTAAGTAGATTACAGTGGCACATAAGCTTGCATCTCAATCACAACAGCGCCACAATAGTGGTAAGAAAGGCTAAAGCGTGATAACATGGCTTCCTATGTGCTGTCATTACACTCGTGTGATATAATCTTTACTGCATGTCTAACATGGTTAATATTGGTATCCCTAACCTTATCACTCCAATCCACAACCTTCAATACCCTCAAATAGTAAAGACCTTTAGTTTTTGCATTCAAATGTTGTATGATAGTAAGCAAAATTTTGCTTTCAAGTCTTGATGTGGATATGAAATTCTGAATAACGGGGAGGCTGAGAAGAGGCAATGGTATAGATGTCTTTTCACATGGACAAAAGAGAAAATAATTACAAACGCAGAAATGACAAAAAATTAAATAGTGCAAACTTTAAGATGACATTTAATCAAAACAAAAGTTTGGGTGACAAATTGTTGAAGATAATAAGTAAAATATTGCTTTCAAGTCTTGGTGTGGATCTGAAATTCTGAATAACCGGGAGGCTGAGAAGAGGCAATGTATAGATGTCTTTTCACATGGAAAAAAGGGAAAAAGAATTAACAGATACAGAAATGATAAAAAATCAAATAGTATAAACTTTAGAATAATATTTAATCAAAACAAAAGTTTGAGTGCCAAATTATCAAAGCCTAAAATTTTCGGTTTTTTCAATTTTCGGATATTTTTCTGATGCGTAATTGGACGGCTAAGATTTTTTTAGATTTCTCCCTCCGTCCCGCGCGACCTGCTCGCCCTCCGTTGGGTCACCACTCTCAAGCAAAAGGCCAAACCGGGCCTGCCTGGACCAGAGAGAGAGAGAGAGAGAGATTTTGATATTTTATTGGAATTGACTGGCAGCCCAGTTGGCCACGTGCGTCAGCTAATCTTTAAATTCTCTTACGACTCCTCTAAGAAAATGGTAACGACATTGATTCGTGTATGGCTGTAAATTTTGGTTCAAGATTTTACCAGGAAATTATGTGAAAACCCGGCAGATGTGTAATTTATTTGGTGAGAGAGGGTAAATGTTTAGTAATAGCAGTACGCGGCCCACAATCTGCGGATACACCAACTTTCCCTCCAAGCAATTGGACCCTTTTTGTTTTGTTTCTGGGCCATCTCAATAAACTGGGTATCTTTACGTGTCATTCTTTAAAAAAGATAGAGCCTCCTCCGTTGGCATGAAATAATTTTAGAGGAATTTGTAGAAACTAAACTAATTCGGGCAAAAATCCTCTATGAAATTAAAAATTATGAGAAAACACTCTATAAAATTAGGTATCTTTTACGGAAGGTTGAAGTTTGATCCAATGGCCATTTTCAGCATTGTTGTCGAATATGCCATTTTCCATAATTACAGGGCCATTTTCAGCATTGTTATCGAATGTCAATGATACTGTTTAAATATACTCGGTCCATTTCATATTATAAATGAAATGGCTTTTAGAATATTTTTTTATGACTTCCATTAAGTTTAAAAAATATATTAACATCTACATATTTCATGGTGAATTTAATAAAATTAAAGAAAAAATATATTAACATCTATGTATTTTATCACGGTGTATTTAATAAAACTAATTTGATATTGTATTGTTGGTATAGTTTTTTCTGTAAAATGATTGATATATATTTTCTATAAAATTGATAGAAATTTAACTTATAAAAAACTGAATAACTTGTAATATAAAACATGTGAGTACCAAATTACAAGCTCACAGAAAGTCCGTATTCCGAACTGCTTACTTATTACTGACTACTGGCTAAGGATTGGTCGTTGTCACGTAGAGTGCCACGCCTCGCCGCGCCCCGCAGCGCCGCGGCGCGTCCAGCCATTCATTTTTTTTATTTCCAGTTTTGTTGTTGGCTGTGTGTCAAGTTTTCCGCGCTTAGCAAATCGTTTGTCGCGCCACTTCGCATACTGTTAGTCTATTTTTTTTTTTTGCTGATTGTCAAATTTGACAATCAGCAAATAGATTCGTCAAGTGGTCGATAAAAAACACTCGGTAAATTCCTGTTCGTCGACAGTGGGTTCATCGATGAACCCTTCGTCTAGTGTTTTTATGGTTCGCTGAGTGCCTATGACACTGAGCGAATCCCTGTTTTTCTGAAGTGTACATACCAACTTATCCGTCCTTACTTGATGACAACAAAAGTTGTTCAATCTCTCTCACACAAAAAAGAAAGTTTGTTCGTTCGAAGTAAATAGCATAATATAAGCATGTTGCAATTTCTACTCATTTTCAAATACCGAATTGAACTCTGATATCTCGAGCTGAAATTAAATTGTGAACAGGATCAGAATTCATACACTTTCAATAACCAAATTTATTACATCTAATAACGAAGGGGGTACTTGTTTCCCTCCCTAAAAGCTATAGCTAAATTTAAATTAAAACCTAATTTTAATGATTATATTAGAATGTTTTCGTCAAATTTTCATGTAGTTTTGGCTCTATAGGATAATTATAAATACAAATATAAAATCTTACTCGAAAATTATTTTTACAAATATGTTAGCCTCCTGTCTTTTATAAATAAAAGAGAAATAAGCACCCTTACCTAATGTCCATCTCCACGAGGAAACAGTGTAATACCAGCGTGACCATGTGTGCCCATGCCGTGTATGGCGCCCATAGCACCATGTGTCCATGTTACAAGTCGCTAGATTATTATATATACTACTATGCTAGATGCTACTACTATACATCACTGCACTGATCCTTTTGGGACCAAGGCTCCTGATGATGTGATACAGTGTTCATATGCCATGTACACACCATCTGTCGCTCAACTGGTTTGTGCGTCCATAAAATGCCATGCCACATCGGCAAAATATTTTTTGCCTGAATAGGCATGGAGGCTCACCTAATTATATTAGTATCATCGTAGACTTATTAACTACCAATTATAATTTTTAATGAGATATTGATGTCACCAGACATGATAAAATATTCTAATCTCTATTAATTAGAGAACGACAACAATGTCACAATATTAGATTCACTCTTTACCCCCTGCCTTTATATTTATAGAATACGTTTGGATCAGAAAAGATTAAGGTATTACTAGCTAGGAGGTACTCTTTAAAAAGGAAAATCTAATCATTTGCTATTAAAAACTATGAGCTTTCATTCGATCATTTGCCACTCAAATGTTTGGCTTCGACTAAATGCCATCTAAAAATTTGACATCATTTATTTTTTTTCATTTCTACAATTTTAAATATTTTTAATACTTTTCTCTTGTTGAAAGGACATCATTGCCCTTACTCCCATCAGTTCATCTCCCTAGCCTCCTTCGCAGGACGCCAAACGCAATAGCCAGAATTTCTTGTGCTGCAGTTTACATGTACCGCTCAAAGCAATACATCAAAGTAGATGTCTTTTCCTCAATTTAGCATGGAAGTATCAGCATATAACACCATCTTCAGTATTTAAACAAAAACCAGAGGCTGGAGGGACATGGTTTCCAATATACCAGGTGTTGAATACTTCCTCAATTCACGGCTTCTAAACTGATGCAGTCGTGCTGATCATACAACAGAATGTCCCCATTTCTAACGGAAATGTTGAATTCCACCATGCTCCATGTGTCAAACTTATGTTTGCTTGCTGCTTGATTGCATCAAAAGAACTAATGCATGTTCAGAGATTGTTTTTTCTTATAACATCGTTGCCTTCCATGAGCTCTTAGTAAATTCAGTTACAAGTTACATCATTAATTTACCATCGTTTAGGGCAAACTGGGCAATTAAGAAACCTTCTTGCAACTTTTATTACATCAATTCGATCAGAAACTTAGAAAACATGATTAATTAATGTAATATAACAAAGGAAACAGACGCCTACTCAGAGTTGCTGGTGTGTGCTGGTGAGGAACTGATGGGAGTAAGGGCAATTATGTCCTTTCAACAAGAAAAAGTATTAAAAAGGTTTAAAATTGTAGAATTGACAAAAAATAAATGATGTCAAAATTTTGGATGGTAATTAGTCAAAGGCAAACTTTAGGGTGGTAAATAATCGAAGCTCAAAATTTTTAGTGGCAAATGATCAATTTTCCTCTTTAAATTAAAAAGGGAAAAAGGCTAAGAGGTAATGACTTAGTCAAACACAAGGAAGCGGTTGACGTGTCATCTATGGTGCAAAAACACTAAATTTTATTTGTTAGAGGATCCAGTAGAATTAATTTTTAGAAATTTGATGAAAGCAATCTAATAGAGTTTATTTTTTCAAAACATGAGAGAGGTTAAGCCCCACCTATGTTGCCGTGCTATGAGCCATTGACAAATGGGCCCGAGTTGACATGCTATGTATTATTGATGGTACAATCAATTATTTTTATGTTAGACGATAAAAACACTGTCTATCGTACGCATTGTTTTGTGTTGCTCCTCGCACGTCTGTGTTGGTCCAAAATTGTTTGCTAAAAGTAGTGATTGGTCATGACACTCGTCTATGTTTGTCCAATATGTGACGTACGCCTACTGTATGATCAGTTTCAGAAGAGACATGCATACATGTAAGCTTAACTATGCCTTTAATACATCAGCAGAACATGTATGGAGTTTCAAGAGAACATGCATACATGCTAGCTAGCTCTTGGTCCTGTTTTGGGAGTTCAAAATTCTGAGAAACATTCAACCAGAATTATGGTTCCTAACTTCTAGCTAGGAATTTATTTCTAAACTATGTGTGTGCTTGTTTAGAAACATTCAACCAGAAGCATTGTTTCATAATCGTAATAAAGAATCTAATATGATCAGGATAGTTAGATTCTACAAGTAATTGTAGCGGCTAGAACCAAGTCTTGTTTAGAATCCGATGATTTCACACACATTCTCTGGAACATCAGTTAGTTCACATTAAACTAGTAAGAGCACAATTTGATTGGAATATAGAAAAAATACCATGTTCCAAATGGGCATAGATACTCATCAGAATTATACAGAAAAACAGTCCGCATCGCATTCCTGAAGAATGCAATGCGAAAAAAAAATCTTGCTTGTGCCCTGATTAATCTTTTTCTGTTAGCATTTGGTTTCTGGGACTGGGAGTACAACGGAAAGTAGCTGGTCTTCTTCAGCAAGAGCGAACCTGATTGGACACGCGCGTCTTCTTCAGGCGTCAAACAGAAACGGGAACCTGTCATTTCTCAGTTCAGTCTCACCGACACCAGTGCTCTCATCGTCTCATCGATCTCTCCACACCATCGTTTGACGTTTGCTGAAAATTATCGATCTCTCCACACCATCGTTTGGTGAAAAATTTGGACTGCGCAACGAACCTTAATGGGACGTTTTCTGTTCTTGCCTTCTGTTTTGCAGCATCCGGTAATGCCGTCTCATTCTCTCTAGCACTCCCATGTGTTCCATCCCATCTTCTTCAGTTCAGAATAATTGTCTTCAGCTTCGATTTTACATCACATTACTGTAGCCATCCTCGACGGTTCTGAATCAGAACACCAAACACTACTTGTTTGTGCTCAGGCCCTTCTCTATCTCTCAGAAAACTTCTGCAAGTCTAGGCAAATTTATTGCCATGAAGCTGCTCAGAGAAAGTAAAAGAACGTCTGAATGCTTCATGGGATCCCTCGGGGTCAGATAACTGAAAGATGAGACAAAAAGTCTCTCTTGAGATCGTAAGCTGGACGAAAAGAAGACAAGTTGCCAGCCACTGCTCCAGTCTCATATCTTGTCCTGCCCAGTGCCCACCGTGCGCCGTCGTCTAGAGCCCTGATCACCTGTTCCCCTCGTGGATCTCTGACAATTTTCGGTGTGCTCTTGTGTATATTCTTCTCCATCTCGTGGATCAGCCGCCGCCGCCGCCGCTGCCACCAGCTGGATAACCAATGTTTCGACCAGTAACGGTGGGCGCCGGCGCATGTTGTAATTAGTTAATCCATGGTGCGCATTGCTTAATTCTGTCCATCCAATCGAGCGTCAAGCAGCGCGGAATTCAGGGTGATCAGCTTTCCGTAATGTGATCTGGAGGACTTCGCATATGGCCCGCGTAGAGATTACACGTCTCTGACGCCCACGGCAAGTGCAAGATTCCCACGTTGACCATGCATAGATTTATTACAAGGATGTAATATTTAGAACGATCCAACTTTTCTAAGACGAAAGAATCTATGGGTCAATCTAGAAGGTTTCGGATTCTGAGAAATAATTAGTAAGTATTTAACTGATGAGAATATGTAGAAGTTGATGTTCCTTAGTTTGTGTATTCTAATTTATTTTTAAATTCTATAGCTATTCTATTTCATAATCTAGAGTCAGAATATGAACCGTTTGAAAGATCTTCATATTTTAGAAATAGTTGTAACTATCAGAAGCTCCTAAACAGACCCATGTCTTTTCAAAATGCCATGGTTTTGTGTTACTTTTAGAGAAACCATGATATCAGTTTATATTCAGACGATGACATGAGATTCATACTTTCCAAATGAGCCATTGTTCAAAAATGTACAGATTTATGCCATGCAAAGTGACAGAAGGTAAATTGCTGAAGTGGAGCTAATACACATGCCAAATATAGCAAAGGAGCATTGGATGAAACAAATGAAACAGCCTGTTCAGGGTGTTTTCCCTCATGAAAGAAGTGTTAAGTAATTACTAATTACTACCTCCGTTTCAGAATATAATCAGAATATAAATTATTTTAATTTTATCTAGATTTATATATAGATCAATAAATTTAGACACCTAATAATATATATTTAAAACGGAGGTAATAACAGAAACCACAGCTGATGAGAGAAGAAGCTAAGCTGAGGCTGGGCCGCTGGGAAAAGGAAGTCGCGGCGCGTGCAGCATAATAACCGGTGAAGCTGAAGCAGTGTTCCCCACGTGAAATCTGCAGCAGGTTGCCGGAAGACAGCGACCCTGCTGGCGTGGCGTGCTGCCTGTACGTGTGCTTCCACGTTCAAGATGGATCCTCTGCATCCACACCTCGCGTGGTTAAGGCCTCCGTGCAATGGAATTTCAAGGAAATTTTAGAGAATTTAACTAAATTATACATCTTTTAAAATTTTTGCATTCAAAAGAGCTGAAGTTTGGAATTGGACATGCTTTGGTGTTTTAAGTAAGCATATATACTTATCCTTATTTGACATAACTCTAGATCTAATATTTTTACCTGGCTAAATCTAGCTCCACGAAAAATCTTGTATCAAAAGCTATGTATGGGTTGAGAGTATTTCGTTCAGTAATCTGATTTTATTTTAAACTAAAATTAAAAATTTAAACTATTTTATTTTAACATATAAACTCTAAATATAATATGATCTTAAACTATAGCTATACCAAATATGTTGTAAGTAATATTAACATCAGACTTACACTCAAGATGGATGACAAATAAATACTCCGGATTTAGATCCAGATCCTCAGTTCTAAAACTTATATGCATGATTATGCGACATCAAACAAACATCTAAATACATGAAAAAAATCATTTTTGTCGACAGGTATTACAAGTAATTCGCACTGTTCACATTTCACATAAGATCTTGATGTAAGATCATCAGTTGAGCTTTTTACGTCTACCGCTTATAAATCAAGGCATGGTATCGAAGAAGCAAAATAATTATTTTAGAATAAGACTTGTACTTTCATTTTGTTGGTGTAAAAACTAATATTCTTGTTGGTATAAAAACTAATGCTGAAAAACATTGAAAAATAGAAAACGATGAACACCCATCAATTAAATTTAAAAATCAAATTTGGTTGCAGCTTATAACTTGTGGACAAACAAGAAGGCCTTTAGATATATTTAGAACACACCATCATCCTCAACATTTCCATTTAAAGAGTAAACATATGAAAATCCAAGGCAGTTGTACTACACTGAGGCTAAGCTTCAAGAGTCAATATTTACCGAGTGACTGCTCTTTTTTCTACATATGAAAATATTTTTGTTGTAAACATAGCATACCTTACTTTTTTCTACGGAAAAAAGAAGCAGAACCAAGCACCTAAGACCTCATGAACGTTCTACGAGATACACAATTGTAAGTGGCACTTTATACAGATGATGCTTGAAATGCAGGCACATATGACCACATGGCTGCTGGATGCACACAAGCACTGGAACTCTTCTTATTCACACACTCCCCAGTGTCATCTCACCTCACACTCATCAGTCATCCCCTTTTTCCCCCTTTCACATTTGTTCTACACCAATAATAGACACCAAGCGGCCCCTAAAACCATTACCCTTACTTGCCTACTACCACAGTACCACTTACACATAGCATCGATGTCATGCCCTATTGCCCTTCATTTACATCTATCCCCAGCTGCATCTCACCAACTACACACTGACACACATGGCCAAAAACTACCAAACATGCATGGTAGATTAATAAGTTCACATTAACCGTCTAATCTTGTCAAATCTTATTCACCTATAGTGACAAATGTATGCTTAACCAAGAACATGTGCGCAATGTAATTAACCATATGCAACAAGGCCACAAGGGCAATGTCATATAGCTCCTCCTAGTGTATGTGTCTCGCTTGGGCAGAGCAAAGCCCAGTTAGACTTGGCTCATCGATGCTATTTAGATTTTTTTAGAAATTATAAATATTTGAATATTAAACTAAGTAATTTAGCACTAGATTTGAATATTTTCTAGCTCGGCCACTGTATGTCACAGTCGTTTCTCTTCTCACTGCACTGTTGCCGTGTTGCCCCCTCTGCCATGTGCCTCATTCCGAGCTATATAAGCCTGCGCCGTTGTACCTTTCCTAGCTGCCTAGCTCGCTAGTGGCATCGTCTGCCCGGCGCCTTGCCGACTCGTTCGTCCTAGATCCA